>PVIJ01009092.1:0-69173 GCA_004024925.1 Scalopus aquaticus | reverse complement strand
GTAAAAGACAATATAAACAGATGGGATTATATCAAAATAAAAAGCTTCTGTACAGCAAAAGAGACAGTAACCAAAACTAACAGACACCCTACCAACTGGGAAAAGATCTTTGCACACAATACATCTGATAAAGGACTGATAACAAAAATTTACAAAGAACTCACACAACTCAACAAAAAAAAAGCCAATAACCCAATCATTGACACATTTCTTTTGAAATAAGCTGTTTCTACTTTTGCAACAGGAAATGGCCCAGTTAAAGATTTCTAGAGTGTCTCGCTGTGGAGCTGTCGATAGCGGTGATGCAAGTTCGATGCCCCGCCATGGAGAATCCCACATGGCGCGGCAGACCTCTCCTGCCTCGCCCATTGCTCCCCTCAGCAGTGTATTTCCGACAATCTGCCTGTTCTGCTCCCCACTCTGTCTCTGGCGGACCCTCTCGCCGCCCCACACCTCTGGCCTGTACCCCAACTTGTATGCATAAATAAATATATCTTTATAAAAAAATTTCTAGATAGGGCCTCCCTGGTGGTGCAAGGGGTTAAGTCAACACTATAAAGCTATCCAGAGCCACTGCAGCACAAGTTTGATACCCAGCCAGGGAGCTTCCCACATGGCATGGCAGACCACTACTGCCTCACCTGCTGCTCCCCTAACCAGTGTACTTCAATTGATCTGCCTGTTCTGCTCCCCACTCTGTCTCTGGTGAATTCTCTCACCTCCCCCCAACACCTCTGGCCTACAGCCCAGCATACAGCATATGCTTGTATGCATAAATAAATAAATCTTTTAAAAAAAGATTTTAAATATAATTCATTGGACTTCATTAAATTCAGTATAAGACACATTCTTAAATGCCTTCTAGTCAATTGACCCAATGTTGCTTCACAAACATGAAAATATAAGCCTTGAAAGACAAACTAACAAATTTGAATTTAGTGGTGTAATGGTAACAAGAACCTAAAACTCCTGATGCCCTATCCTTGGATTCTTTTTCTTCATGGGATTGCCTTAGTTCACTTCAGGAAGTATTTTTCTATCTTACAAATGCTAACTTGTTTTGGGCAACATGGAACACCAGGAGACCTATGACATAATATCTGGTCATGGGAAGATGTAAACCTGATGGGGGAGAAAAGACACACGACACTACTACAACTAGATGGACTTGCATTGCTATTCCTGTGCCAAAGTTGGTGGATGCACAGATTTCACTGCATAGTAACTAATATTTGGCCTTCACAGTACCCATGTAAGAAAGCCAAAGAGTCCCATTTGACTGAATTTGAAGCGTAGGTTATATGACTTGTTCATGGTCAAATAGCTAGTCTGTTGCAAAAAAAAAAAAAAAATGGAATTCAGAATTAGAAATTATTTTAAACCAACATAAATAACAATCAAAATATATATTAAAAAAAAGAAATTATTTTAAATCAAGCTCCTTCCCACTAAACTTTGCTACATTTTAATGTTGTGAAATAGTTGGATTTTTATTTTTTATTTATTTATTTTTTTGGATGTTTATTTTTTTTATTGTTATTTATGTCTTTTACATTTTGTATTCCCCTTGGGTAGCCCACCACCAATTCACCCGTGATCCATCTCCATGGTCCCTTGTGTTCTTTTCTACTCCATTTTGTGCCCTTACTCTCCCTCCGCCCCCCGCCCCTTTCCCCCCACCCACTGAATGTCTCTCGCCTATTTGGTTTCCGTATGTTAAGAAGCACACCACCTAGTCATCTCTAGGATCGAGCTGTTATCATAAAATTGATAAGATGAAATAATTACTTTTTAAGCAGTCAAGTTCAACAAAATCACCATTTGAGTGAAATATCTCTTTGAAAAAAATTGCTGGTTTCACTGTCTTGTGCATTTTTTGACAGGTGTCAAAATATCATGGAGACAGAGCTACTATCATTTTGCTGAATTCCCACAGAATCAGAATATTCTAAGAGCTGTTGCTAGAATAGCAACATTAAATCAAAATGTCATTACAGAATTCATGAAAAACAAGTAATTAATAGTGAATGTCCATTAATAGGACTTTTTAAGGTTTCCAGGTGTGCTTCTATAATAGCGAGGGATCACTATAAAAACAAAAAATTGGCATACCTACAAACAAAAGCAATAATGAAGGAGATAGCTAAAAATTAGGTAGAGCTCTGCAACTATAAAACTACAGTTTTAAAAGTCAATTCTGCACAATTATATACAATAAACACCGTGGGCTAAGATCTAACCACATGGGTTTAAAAATGCTATTGTCATAGAAGGAGATTTATAGGAATATTATTCCTATAAATTCTTATTATAAATAGTAGTATGAGAGTTTCGATTCTAAAAATGTAGGCCAAAATACCTAGATATACTGGAAATATCATGGAAAAAAGAATAGTTGCGAATGTAATCCTTAGTCACTTAGAAATTCATTACTTTTTAATATGTTTTCCAGAATTACCCAAGAGAATTTCTCAGTGAGAACAAAACACATGGTTAAATCATAACATCTATCCACCAATTTATTTTTGTTTTTGTTTGTGGGCTGTTGAATTATTTTTTGGCCTCGCGCAAAGCCAAAACTAGTTAAACAAGCTCTCCAAAAATACTACACTGGAGCTGAATCCAAGTATGGAAAATGTTGGCTTGCAGATTGTGATTATGAATCACTAAAAATGATACTGAAAATCCACATGAAATATTCACTCTAGAAATAAATGGGAGCTATGAAATGCATAAGCTGGAAGAGCATAAATAATGCCACAGTTAGTTGAGAGTCAGACAACACCAGAGAGAAAGAATGAAGGATAGAAAGTACTGCCACTTCTAGCTCATGGCACAAAGTGAAAAGAAGTCCTCATAGTTAGGTAATCCAGAGTCACATCTAAGTTTACCGAGTGGAACACTTGAACCACACTAGAGTTTGCCCCTAGTTCAGACTAGAGTCCAGCTGCCAACTTGTATTTCATAGTAACAGTGACCCAAATGGGACATTGTGGTGCAATTCTTTTGACGTGGGCCATGTATTCACCAACATTTTAAAGTGATTAAGTTAAAATATTTATGTCCTTAATAGATATCCCTGAATATCACTTGATTTCTCAGTCCGTATCTAAGATGATGCTCCTGATTTTTTTCTTTTTTTTTATTGAAGTGACATTGCATTATAACTTTCCTGAACTTTTTTGACATGTTCTTGTTAAGTATGTTGCTAAAAGCTTTATTTTGTGTCTAAAAAGCTGAAGTTTAATAACTTGATTTTTAAATAGTGTCAAAGTCAAAACAATGGTATCAAATGGTCTGGGTAAAAAAATTACAATTTTTATTAGAAGGATAAAAGTCAAATGCTAACTAATTATAATATATATTATATATATGTATATATGCATATATTTCTAATGTAGTTATCTTTCTACCTAACTACCTACATCGGGAAAAGTCCAATTCTAATGAAAGACACCAAAGAAAACTATTGAAATAGACAGTTTTTCTAAGTTAATGGATAAGAAGACTCAATATCATCAAGATGTCAGTTATTCTGTACTTGATCTATAGCATTAAGTCAGTATACAATCCCAATCAAAGCCCAGTAAGTTATTTTGTAGATATAGACAAACTAATTCTAAAATTTATGTGCAGAGGCAAAAGATCTACTCATTCAATATTGAATGATAAGAACAAAGTTAGAACTAACATTACTTGACTTTAAGACTTGTAAAACTAAAATTATCAAGATAGTGTGGTGTTGGTAAAAGAATAGACAAACTTTTTTCTGATTTCTCATTTGACTCTCTTATATTCTTCCTTTTTTTTATTGTTATTTATATCTTTTACATTCTGTATTCCCCTTGGGCAACCCACCACCAATCCACCAGTGACCAATCTCCGTGGTCCTCTGTGTCCTTTTCTACTCCATTTTGTGTCCTTTTCCTCCCCCTCCCCCTCTGAGTGTTAAAAGTTAAAATATTTATGTCTCTTTTGTCATAGAGAAGCTTTTTATTTTGATGTAATCCCATCTGTTTATCTTGTCCTTCACTTCCTTCGCTTTGGTTTCCCTATAGTCCTGTCATAAGTGAAACCATTCGATATTTTTCTCTTTCTTTCTGGCTTATTTCGCTGAGCATGATCCCCTCTAATTCCATCCATGTCACTGCAAATTGCATGTGTTTATCTTCTTTGAATGCTGAATAGTATTCCATTGTGTATATGTACCACATCTTCTTGATCCAATCATCTATTTTTGGACATCTGGGTTGTTTCCATACCTTTGCTATTGTGAACAGTGCCGCAATGAACATACGGGTGTATGTATCCTTTTGGATTAGTGTTTTTGTGTCCTTTGGGTAGATTCCCAAAAGTGGTATTGTTGGGTCTTATGGAAGCTCCATTTTTAGCAGTTTGAGTAATTGCCATACAGCTTTCTATAGTAGTTGGACCAGTTCGCATTCCCACCAGCAGTGTAGAAGAGTTCCTTTTTTCCCCACATCCTTTCCAGCATTTGTTGCCTGTATTTTTAATGTGTGCCATCCTCACAGGTGTGAGGTGGTATCTCATTGTGGCTTTGATTTGCATTTCCCTGATTATAAGTGATGTTGAACATTTTTTCATGTACCTGTTGACCATCTGCTTTTCTTCTTTAGAGAAGTGTCTTTTTAGTTCTTCTGCCAATTTTTTGACTGGGTTGTTGGTTTTTTTTTTTTTGTTGTTGAGTTGTGTGAGCTCCTTGTAGATTTTTGTTATCAGTCCTTTATCGGTTATATTGTGTGCAAAGATCTCCCAATTAGTAGGGTGTCTCACACCCTGCACCAAAGCCAACTCAAAATGGATAAAAGACCTAGACCTAAGACCTGAAACCATCTAAAATTTATAGAAGAAAATATAGGCAAAACTCTACACGACATACATCTCAACAAAATCTTTAAAGACACCATCCCCCAAAGCAAAGGAAGTGAAGAACAAGATAAATGGATGGGATTACATCAAAATAGAAAGCTTCTATACAACAAAAGAGACATTAACCAAAACTATATTCCTCCTATAAGTGATACCATTTGATATTTTTCTTTTTCTTCTAGCTTATTTCGCTGAGCATGATCCCTTCTAGCTCCATCCATGTTGCTGAGAATTGCATTAGTTTATCCTTTTTGATTGCTGAATAGAAGAAAATAGCACACAAGACATAAACAAAAGAAAAAACTAGCAGACAACAACAAATAAGAGATACTATACAGGGGAGGGGGAGGAAGAGAGCCCAAAATAGGGGAGAAAAGCACACAAGGGACTATGGTGATGGTTCACAGGTGAATTGGTGGTAGGAAACCTAGGGGGGGATACACAATAATGTAAAGGATATAAATTAAATTTTAAAAAATACTGTAAAAGAAGAAAAGGATCCTGGGCAGTATAAACAATTTAAAATTATGTTCATAACCTGATAATTACCAAAAGACTCTACAATTAAAATACTAGCAATAATTAATGTTGAGTGATGACATCATCAGTGATATTTGTTTTATTTTGTGTGCATGTCTTCTCTTCAAATGTTACCATAAAGTACATTACTTTTAAAATAAGGATAGTTAATAAAATTTTTGATGCCTGAGGAAAAAAAAAAAGAATAGACAGATCAATGAACCAGAATGGAGAGCCCCAAAATAAATCCATTATAGTGAACAAATCATTGACAAAGGAGCAAAGACAACCCAATGAAACAAAGATAGCCTTTTCAACAAATGGTACTAGAACAATTGGACATCCACATGACAAATACAGCCAAAAGAATCTAGACACAGACTTTAGACCCTTCACAGAAGTAACTCAAAATGGGTAATGCACATAGACAACTAGCATTGTGTTAGGCTCTTGATTTAGATTAAATTAAATGTAAAACACAAAACTATAAAACTCCTAGGAGATAACATAGGCAAAAACCTAACGGGCCTTGGGCATAGTGATAACAATTTAGGACACCAAAGACAATCTGTGAAAGAACTAATTGGTTAGCTGGATTTCATTAAAATTAAAAACTTCTGCTCTTTGAAAGGCAATGTCAAGAGAATGAGAAGATAGACTGGAAGAAAATATTTTCAAAAGGCACACCTGATAAAGAACTATTTTATAAAATATACAAATAACTCTTAAAGTTCCACAAGAAATGAACAACCCAATTTCTGAAATGGGAAAAAATTCACCTTCCCAAAGAAGATATATTGATGAGAAATACGAATACAAAAAGATGTTCCAGGCCATTCAGGAATTGCAAATTAAAATGGAATACAACTACACACCAATCAGAATGGCCAAAATCCAAAATACAGACAACACCAAGTGTTGTCAAAGATGTAGAGCAATATGAACTCTCACTTATTGCTAAACCCCAAGGAGTGTGCTGGCAAACAATATGATTATTCGGACTTGACCAGCTGGCAGATATTTTTTCAAAAATGGATGAAGTGAGATTGTTAATTGAAGGAAAACAACTGATGGTATCTGTTGCCAAGTGTAAAATGTGATTTTTCAAGCAAATAATTAGAATTTTGGAAAAGCTTGTATTCACCACTATGAGCTATATAGTTACCATTAGTTAAAGGTTTTTCTGAGATCAGTAATGACATTGATGTATGATTTTTTTTGATGTTGTAGAATGTTCTAAATGTAGCAACATTTAGAATATCTCTATAATTCAGTGACCCATTAGTTTCCAAATGACCAATGCACAATGTCATAAAATCATGCATGGGCAAAAGATCCATTCAAAGTCTAAGAAAATCAATGGCTTTTACAATAAAAGAGTATTAAAAGTTCATCAATATAGTTTTAGATATTACATTGCAACTAATCTTTAAGAAACTACCACTTGTCAAGTCTGGATGTAGTATGAAAGAATATCCACAGTTAGATTTTTAAAAAGCTACTAAAATACTCATTCATTTTCCAAATACATAGCTGTGTGAGGCTAGATTTTTTTTCATATTCTTCAACCAAATGGCATAATTCTGTAGACTGACTGGAAGGCCAGAGTAGATATGAGAATATAGCTTTCTTGTATTAAGCCAGACAATAAAGAAGCAGAACACTGAAAAATGATGCCACTCATAGCATTCAATTTTGTCTTGGGAAATAATTATTTTCATTAAAATAAATTACTTTTTTTAGTAATGAATTTATTATTTCATTTTTCAAACACATAAACAAAAATATTTTTTAAATTGCTCAGTTTAAATTTTGAATACAGTAAATATCATTAGCTAACACTCTCAGAAACAGAAGTCTTTTGGAGTCTGCAATAATTTTTGAGTGTACAGGGGTTCTGAGACTAAAAAGTCGAGAACTGATAAAGAGATAATGAAACAGATGTTATGTACCTAATACACAGCTTAAAAAAACCCCACAGTGTTAGCATCTTTGAAGTCACTGCATGTCTCTTCTAGAATATAGTTTCCTCTTTCCTCCTAGGAGTGAGCTTACTATATCAATCCTATATTAACCGTCCTCTTACTTTTTTTCATAGATTACCTCACATGCATATCTCCCTATACTATGTTTACCATGCTTGTTTTTGAAATGCATTCAAATGGAACCATAAAATATGTTATAGTTTGGGTTTCCCTGAAAGCAATGCCTGAGAAAAGAACCTGGGTTCAGGTAGCATATTTTGAAGGTGACCTCAGGAAGCAGGAGTTGGGGGATGGTAGAAGAGGGTGCTAGTGAAGGGAGAAAAGCAAATAGAAGTACATGATTTTGATGGTTATTGCTGTGGGCAACTGAGGCACTGTCTTGCTGTGTACTCACTGTGAAAATGTATAAAAATATTTCATAACTGACCCACCAGACCAAAAGAAAACAGACGAGCAGAAAAGCAGAGACCTTTCATTCTGACCTTGTAGTTGCATACTGGTCGTTGTGTGGAACCTTCCACCACTGTGGCCTGAGATCAGGTGAGCTCAGAGAATAGGATGAGGGGCACCACAGTTACTGGCTACATTGTAAATACCCTTTTGTGATTTCTTTCTTTCCCTTCCAAGTATGTTATTGAGATGTTGGGTTGATATGAGTAGTTTTAGTTATTTCATTTCCACTGATGGGTTGGATTCTATTGTTCGACATTTGATTTATTTCTTGGCACATGATTTTTGTTAATGTTACTGCAGAAAAACAAACATTTCCATGTACTTAGATTCCATCTAAAAATTTCATAATCAGCAGAAATTCAGTACCCGCCTCACTCTTGCATTTCAAATCTTGCATTAATTTTATTGGCCTAACTAAGTCACATTCTGACTGCAAGGGATTCTGGGAAATGTAGGGTCTAGCTTTCTGATCTCTGCAGTACTGGAAGGTACTAGAAGGAGCACCATGCCCAACAGAGTAGGCAAGCAGGCAATAGCTATGAAAATTAAAAACACATAAATCCTTAGATCTTATGATTTTATTTTGGTAATCTATTACAAAGAAATAAAAGTACTAATACAAAAGAGCATATGTACAATGACATTTACTGCAGAACTGTTTGTAGTGGGCTGAAAGTAAATTTTCTTTAATAAAGGAATTGTTGAATATATTGAAATATAACTGTATTTTAAAATGTTATATAGCAAAGGAATAAATTATAGCAATACCAGATGACTTGGAATGATTCCACAATGCATTGTTGAGTGAGAAAAGCAAGATGGAAGAACATATGCATTACATAATTATATTTTTTGGGGGTAAAACAAAGATACACACACACACATATAAACTGGATAGGACAGAAGGACACCTATTAGGCTCTTAGGGCTTTTGGTATGATTAGGGATAGGAAAACTGTTAAGACAATGGGAGGCAAAGAGGAGTAGGAAAAAGATATAGCTGTATCATATATATCTTATATTTATACCATATATATCTATACAACATAAATTACATGTGTGTATATATACATACATAAAACATATACACATAAATATTTCATGACTTTTGATGGTTCAACTTATGATTTTCATGACTTAACAATAGCCTAAAGCAATATGCATTCAGTAGAAACTGTACTTCAAATTTTGAATTTTGATCTTTTCCCAGGTTAGAGGTATGTGGTACAATAAGCAGGGCAGCAGCTGTGAGCTGCATTCCCAGTGATCTACATGATACAAGGGCAAACGGCTGATACTTTATAGACTAATTTTTTTTAACTTTCAGTATAGTATTCAATAAATTAAAAAAAAACAGGAGATATTTAATACTTTATTATAAAATAGAATTTATGTTCGGTTATTTTGCCTAACCATAGTTTTTTTGAACATGTTTAAGATTCAGCTAAGCTCTGATGTTCTGTAGGTTAGGTGTGTTAAATGTATTACGACTTAGGATTTTTTTTTCATTTTATGAGGGGTTGACAGTCCATACCCCCCATCATAAGTGGAGGAAGATCTGTATATATAAAAGAAGATAGTCACCTCAATGTCATTACTTTAGGAGGTTGGGGTTTTAAGCAATCTTTACTTTCTTTATATTTATACGTGCTATTAAAATTACTTACAGTGAACTTGTTATTTATAAAATCAGTATAAAACAATAACTATATTTTTAGCATGAAAGAAATACCTTCTTTCTAAAGGAAATGGGCAGAAATGTGATAGAGAGGCTTATTGTTTTACATTATGTGAATATATATCAATAACTTTCATAAATGTTAGAAAAATATATTTTTTTAAACTTAGTGAACAAAGAAATATCCTTGTGTGGGCTAGGGTTGACTCCTGTGTCTGTGCTCTGGAGCACGCCCAGTCACTCTATCAATTAAAATTTTCTCTTACAGTATTAACATTGCTTTTCTGCTGGTTCTTTCTCTAAAGGTGAGAAAAATGCTCATCTACTTTCTACCTTGGAAAATCCCCTGTTAATACGATGGTCTTCTCTACCTACCACACCATCTTATAGGATTGCTTTATCAGCTGTTCAAATGTAACTGGAAAGAGTAGCTTAAAGTCACAGTCTCACAACTCATTTACCCCACATCACCCCGTAATATAGCTTTTACCCCACATACATCAGTGGAACTCCCCCACCAGGGTCAGTGTGAACTTCTAATCACCAGTATCATCACTGTCCTCATTTCTCAGGACTGATCATTCAAGCAACCATCTTCTTCAAGTTCCTTCATCCATTTGCTTACCTGACACTATTCTCTCCCCAATACTTTCATGAAGATAGGAATTTTCTCTGGGCCTCTGGCAGTCCCTCATCTACCTTTCCTCAAAATGTCGGGGTCTCTCAGGGTCTCACCTCCTTTCCTTCTCACTCTATTCACTTTGCTGAAGATGACATCCATGCTTATGACTTCAGCAGGCATGACTCAAATCTGTATTTATAACATGAATATATCTCTAGAGTTTTTGATCTACCTTTCCGACCACCTCCTAGAAATCTCCTAGGTGTCTTACTTGTTCACCAAACTATACATGTGAGAGAAAGAACATATTAATTTCCCCTCAAAATATGGTCACAGCGATCATCAGTCTGTGTTTCTGGCTTTCAAACTCCCTATCACCCCACAAGAAGGAATTTAAACTATGAAATCATCATCTAACCTTGGTTCTTATCATATCTAATAACCAGGTTTCTTTGACTCAACCTCCTATATACCTCTCAAACCTTTCTGTTCCCTTCCTGGCTCCCAATTCTGCTTTGGTTCAATCTATCACTCCTGATTTGAAACTCTTACAATCTCTTACCTTTAGTAGCACCACCTTCAAACCATTCTTCATGTTGCCAGCAGTGTGAACTTTCTTAAATGCAAAACTGAATAGATGACCCCCATGCTTAAATTTCTTGAATAATTTCCCATGACCCGCTTGCCTACGGTGTGCTACTTAGAATGACATACAGGACCTGCCCCACCTACCTCTCTGAAATCTTATCCACATATGTGGGACTTACCCTTCAACATACTGAATTATTTCCCCAAGTTTAGCTCCAAAAAACCAAATTATGCCTTTGGGAAGCATCTTTTACCTTGCACATATTTCTCTGACACACCAGAGCCCTGCATGATTCACTGTTTCCATCTGCTTCCCCACTAGACTATGAGTGCCTTGAGGAGGGTTACATTCTACTCCCAAGTGTAGCTCTTGCTGGATATTTGCTACATATTGGTTGAGTATTGAATAATCTCATATTGGCATGTACAGATACTGAGTATCAATAAGCGGAAGTGATTACAATAAAACACCATGCTTTTCTACAAACTGTTGAGTGCTGTTCTCACCCCATCCATGTCCTTCCAATATTATTTATATTAACCTAAACAAGGTACTTTCTTCTTGGACCCCAATTTAGTCATCTTTGGAACAACTATCTGATAATTGCTTTAGCACAGTGGCAAGTTCAGATCTCCATTCTATCATTGGGCAGGCTACTTAATTTCTCGTTTCTTAGTTTTCTTTATCAGTAAAATAGAGATAATAATAGTAATTTAATTCATAGGGTTCTTATGAAAACTAACTATAAGAATAATATGAGGCCTTAGAAGAATGCCTGTCCCATGATAAATATTCAGTATTTGTTAGCCATTATTGTATTCTATATGGCCTGGAGCCAAAACATGTGAGCCCTTCTACAATAAAAGTGGATTGCCAAAATTAAGCTAAATGTCTGTTTTAAAGCAATAGCTTAGGAATCAGTTTTCAGATGGTAAACATAGATTATTATTCTTAGCATATGGCTAGCTTTCCAAATCACCCATAGGTCAACATAAAAGAGGCAAACCCCCTATTATCTAGTAATCATGGATTAAAGATAATTGTCAAGAAAAATGACAAGTACATATTATATATAGGCAAGTTTTTTTATTGCTCTTTTGGACAAGTTTAAACTCTAAATGTATTGCTAATTTTCTCTCAATTATATCACCATAAGCCAGTTTTGAAAGTTAAGGAAATGCCTAATATTTCTATATTACTTGGATGAAAAATTCTCAAACTTTAGCATAAACATTTCCTCCCAAGTCTGTGAAGTATGTAGTCATGAAAAAATTAGGAAAAAGAATGCTAAATTATATCAATGCTGCATCTTTATAACCTCTAGACACATGCATGTTCTTGATGTTTTTTCCTTTGGATATTAAGATTTGGATATTAAGATGGCTCATCTTTGAAAATGTGATGAAATTACATAGAAATGGTGTAACTCCCACATCCAATCAAAAGAGCAAAAATAAAATGTCATTCAACACAATTATACCAGGCTATGTGCCAGTGCGTCTAGAAATGCCCCATCTTCAGACCTGGCAATCTGTTTCAAGTACCCTACACAACAGTAAATCCAGGATCTCTTTGCCAGTGTTGTACATGCCAGCGTGAGTTCAGAAGAAAATCTAACCTGTATTTCTCTTTCATTTATAAATCATCAAATGTTGATTTCACCTAGCTGGTGAATCACTGAGTAACATTTCAGTTATTTTATGATTCCTTTAATCAGTCACTGCCCCAAAACAGAAAGCTATATTTTGCCTACCACAGACAAAACAGAACATTAAATTTTGGATGAGAGTTAGAAAATGCTGGCTCAGGGCAACTCAGAGTGCCACCCGATTGTGAGGTTCAGGTTATCCTTGGCCCCTGCTGAGAGAGAAGAGGAATAGAAACTCATGAAAAACAAAATAAAACATCACGAGTGTCTGCCTTGATCTCCACAAGGGCAGTTAACTGTGGCTTGTCCTGGGAGTCAAGAGGGCAGACAGTTGGTTTGCAACATTGGGTTGTTCCTGGCAGGAGGGGAGGAATGGGAGCTCCAGGAAGATGAAGGGAGATCCAGTGAACAGCTGCCTAGCTAGGTTACTGTGGGATGCTGCTCATGGACTCCTGATGGGTACTCTGGGCTTCAATAAACAGAAGAGGTGTCAGGTGGCAACCAAGTCAGGATGAGCCTCCTGCAAGCTCTAAGTGCCCGAGGCAGCTCAGAAACCAAGAGAGGCTGCCAGAAATGGCACCTTTTTGCTTGTCAACACAATCACAACATGAAATGCAGCTGAGTAACTGGTGGCAAATGGAAGATCATGCTCCACTGGAGTCTGTGAGATGGGGCACAAAACAACCCCCAACCCTGCCTATTCCTCACCACAGGAGTGCCTTGACTATCGTTTTGTTGAATGCCAGCTCCCTAGCACCATTCAGGAAGAGCAAACTACAACCACCTCTGCTCTTAAACACCAAAGAAAAACACTAAAGACTACAGAGAGCACAAAGCAGAAGAGCCACTGAATGCCCCAGGCTTCCTGTGATTGTCATTTTGAAGGATTGTTATTACTATATCTTGACACCAGTGGACATATTGAACTTCTTTCCTCAGTGCCACTGGTGTCAGCAGGATCAAAGGTGTGTTTGTGTGCATCTGTGTCTGCACAGGCATGGCAGGAGGTGAATGGATGAAACAGGAAGATGGGAGAAAAAAATGGGCAAAAGAAGAAGGAATGAAAGATGAAGGTGGATAGAAGCCCTGATTTGAGGTTATATGGCTCTTAAAAGATAAATCATCCTATAATACAGTTCAAAGAGGGGACCAGCACACATATCTCTTCAAAGACATCTGTCCCTGGTAAGTCACTTTCTCTGAGTTTATTGGAAAAAACAAGAACCCCATTTATTGTAGGTAAGACTGATCCCAGGAACTAGCAGTATTGGGCAAACACAAAGCTGAACCCTCACATCAACTTTCAGAGTTATAACTGGAAAAGATGAATCTTGATTCACTTTGCTGATCGCATTCGTTTGTTCTGTGTCAAGCACTGAGATGAGACTGGGGATATAAAGAAGAAAGAGGCGTAGGTTAGTCTAATGGGGATGTAGAGGATCCCCTTTATAACACAATGGGTGTGCCCTATAAAAGACTGCAGAACACAGAGCTAAAGAGGGAGTATAAAGGAGCACTATTCAACTTAACCTGAGGGAAAGGGCTACTCCCTATGGGAGAAAGCCTAAATCTTTCTAAAGGATACTTCAAGGATATTGGGAAGCAGAAGTTAAACAGGTTGACAAAGACACGGGATGGGGAGGTTCTGGAGGCAGGAATAATCATAACTATGCAAGTCTGAAGTAAGAACTGGCCTGAGCAATTGATATATATTAACTCATTTAACTGTACAACAGCCATTTCTGAGAAGTAATATTATCACCTACTTTCCTATTACACAGATGAACAAAAGGGGACTGGAAGAGAGTCAGTGACGTGATCAAGATGAAAGAGTTAATAAGGGGCAGAACTCAAATTTTACCCCAGGCCATCTGGGTTGAGTCAAGACCCTTATGTACAATCACATACTTCTTTCCTTTACTTGCTAGGAAATAAAAAATATAGAGAGATAGGAAGAGTGTTCAGATATCATCAGTTTAGTTCAATCAGTTTATCTATTGTGGATCATATATCACACTAAGTGATGATATCTGATCAAAAGATAAATAGGGCTCAGATTTAAGCACCCTAAGTTACTTAAAGTAAAACAGGGAGAGAGACACTTAGCTAATTCCAATATAATGTGAAATAATGTTTAGATATATTAGCTGATTTTGTTTTATTCCCTATAATTCCTTTTCACTCTGTGTCCCTTCCACCATCCAAACTAGATATCAGAACTTTTTTGAGGTTTTATTAAATTGACAATTAACATGTAACATCATTTATTTAACGTAATGTTTTAACAAAGTCTAGGGTCTCGGGTCTAAAGGACCTAGGGTCAGAAAGCAGAAGTTAAACAAGTTGACAAAGTCAAGGATGGAGTGGGGAGGGTTCAAGAGGAGGAAATAATCATAGCTAACTCTTATATGACATATATTAAGTTATTTAACTGTACTACAGCCAAGTCTGAGAAGTAAAGTTATCACCCAAAGTCTAGGGTCTAAAGGATATAGAGCTTATGTAAATAGTAGATTTAGAAGAATCTTGATGCTGGAGCTGTGCAGCCCTCCCCTCCTTCAGCCCATTCCAACTCCCACCATCTCAGGGAGATGAGGATTTCCTAGTCTGAGAGGAGAGGAAAAAGTGAAGCAAAAGAGTTGGGAATATGAAACAAAAGTTTTGGAAAGATCCAAAGACAGAGAAGACTATACCTTGTTCCTCGAGCAACTTGGCTACATGAGTCTGGCATTCAGAAGACGGGTCTGAGGGGAGAAACAAATTTGGTGTCATTGAAATGTGGCAGGTATTTACAGGATGAAGTTGAGTGAGATCAGCAAGATCAATAGGCTGGATGAGATCAAAACCCTGGGAGGTAGAAGGTCTCATGTGACCCTTTGCCCCCAGGTCAGGGCGAAATCACTAGAGGTATCTTTGTAGATGGGGCTATGTCCTCACAGATTTTCCCTGTACCCAGTTCCCATATTTCCCATTAGAAGCTTCACAAGGGCAACAATATTAACTTTTTAGTTCACTATTATATTTCTAGGCCCTAAAATAGTGCCTGGGACATAAGTAGGTGTCCATAAATTGTTTAATGAATAAATGAATATGCTCTGCAATTCACGGAGAGACTTGCAGTTTATTAACTCATTTTCCAACAAATGACTACTATTTGCAGGCACTGTTCTAATTGCTTGGAATATATCCATGAACGACAACAAAAAAAAAGGCTCCCACCCTCTTGGAGCTGATATTTTATTAGGAGAGACAAACAATAAACTCTGAGCCAGGATTATGAGTTTCTGTAGAGCATGTTTCCCTATAGGATGCGACTGAAATCACCCTCCCTGGGACTTTGCCTGAAACTGTACTCCTGCTTGATGTCTTCTCCTTACTCCCTCTGCTCCCCACTCTTCTTCTTGGTTTCTTCTGGGAGTACTTCCTTAATAAATGGCTTACACACAAATGCTCCTCTCAGGGTTTACTTCTGGGGAGCCTGACCTAAAATATGAGTTGTACTAGAAATTAAGTTTATAGGAAAAAAAGCATCATATTTTTGCTTCTTATATTCCTGAGTTTATAGCTTAAGCCTGGTACCTGCTACAAATACAATACAGTAAATGCTATCATCAAAATTTGCATGAAGAAGCAGCACAATTCCCTAGTGGAGGAACTAGAAAGAATGAGTAGAAAAAACCTGGGTAAAGACTGGTGTAAGTCCTGCAAAGAAGAAGGGATAGGTGGGACAAAGGTGCAGGAATTACAGGCGCACCTGGCTCAGTAGGTTTGCAGGAGAAAACTGTGGCACTTGGCTACAGATAAGTATGCCTGGGAGGCACCAGGACCAATAGATTGTATGTGGGCGCAGCAATAAGAGTAGAGGGAGGAGCTGGAGATGATGCAAAATGGGCAAAGGGACCAATCACAAGAGTTTAACAGGTTAAGAATTTGAATTGTTCTTAAAGGTGTTCATGGCCATGGACATTAAGTTTTGATTTTTAGTTAGGTCATGCAGTTACAAGGCACAACAAGTAAAAGTATAGAATATTTATAATTAAAAAGAGAATCTCTCTCCCTTCCTTTCCTCAGCCCTGGAAACCACAGATAACAAATTTTCTGAGTGGCCCTTAGGATATATGCTTTGTAAGTAAACACAATATTATATACTATGTGTAGCCATGTTCTGTTCACCTTATGCTGTGTTATAATGATCCCTGCATATTATTTCAGAGTTTTAAGTAGAGTGTTGTGGTCAAATTAATATTACTGTAACTGCAGTATACAAAATAGATAGGGAGGGGAACACAACAGGAAATAATCAGTGTCTGACATAAGATAGTAGCATATAATAGAGAGAAAATACTTTAAAACTAATTCTTTTTATCAAATGATAATCTTCCAATATTTATTGTACCCATCTCTTCTAAAGACCTGAGAGTATCTTTATCCAAGTCCCCAAATGACATTGAGGCCATCTAAGAAAAGATATGAAGACAAGTTGGCCCTAGTCACTTGCTGCTGCTTCTTTTTTACTTACCAGATTTCTGGTTTACACAAGGATATTATGAACTTGCAAATTAACAGGTAGATGCCAACATACATAGGGTGAGATCACAAATGCAGGAGCTTCTGTTCCTTTAGAATTTGGAGACTGGTACAGTGACAGATGGAAGCATTCTGATTCACCAACTGGGGAGCTTTCCTAACCACCCTTTTGGGTTCTTGTGGAAGCTTCATTATATAGGCAATAATTGATCAAATTATTGACCATTGGTGATTTAAATTTTTTTATTGTTTTATAACATTGTATACATTTCAAGTATACATCATTATATATCAACATCTATATCTACACTAAAAGTCAAATTCCATCCTTTACCTTAATTGAACTCTTTAACCCGATTTACCCTAACCCCACTTCCCTTTTGGTAATCACTTAAAGTTTCATTTATTTCATTTTTTTGTTTGTTTTATGTATATCATATAAGTGACTTCATACAATGTTTCACTTTCTCTGGCTTATTTTATTAAGCTTAATACCCTTTAAGTCCATCCATATTGCAAATAGCAGAATTTTATCTTTTGTGTAGCTGAGTATACATTTCCTTGTGTCTATGTATCACACCTTCTCTGTTCAATCAGCTGTCAGTGGGTGACTTGCATGTAATAAATAAAATAAGGTGAGAGAGATAGGATGTCACTTCTATTATTAGGTTACAAAAGATTGTGACTCCCATCTTGCTGGCAGATTTTCTTTGCTGCCTTCTAGGCATGTATGTTTTGATGAGACAAGTGTCATGTTGCAGAGGAGGTCCATATAGGTAGGAACTGAGGGTGGCCTTCAGCCCATAACCAGCAAAGAATTTAAATCATCAGTCCAGTACCTGAAAGTAACCAAATCCTACCACTGACTGGCTCATGAGAGTGAACTTGGAAGCACACCCTTCCCCAATCCAGACTTCTGATGAGAATGCAGCCCCTCGTCAAATATATTGCTTACAGTCTTATAAGAGACATCGAAGAAGGTCCAACTAAGCTGAGCCTGGATTCCTGAGCCATAGAAACTGAGATAGTAAACCTATATTGTTGTAAGCTGCTAAATGTTTGCATAACTTGTTAATACCATTAGCTAAGTAAGCAAAGGCATTGCCAGCATATGCAAAGATCAAATCACTTTGACTTATTTACAAAAAACAATGTTACACTGTTAAATATAACATGCACCCTTCTTATGAACACAAAAGGATAACTTACTGACTTAAGTGCCAACAAGATGGCACACCTGACTGAGATTAAGATGACAGTAGGTCTAGAAATTCAGTTCCTCTTCCACCACTACTGCCTCCTATGAATTTCTCTTAGCATATTTTTCAGGACTTGCCCCATGATTCAAGATCCACTTGAGGAAACTGGCGTTACCACTATGACATAAACAGGAAGGAGAAGATGCTTGACTATCTGCTGGAAGAGTGATCACAGAAAGAAAAAACTGTCTGTGACTCCACAACATTGTTATATATGACATGAAGACTGGGCAAGAAACTTAGGCAAAAGAATATTGCCTTTGGGAAATACATACAGTTAATCGGCAGATACTGTCTCAAAGGGATTCTAGTTTATTTGGGAGGCAATATTAAATAGTATAGTCTCAGAGATTTTTTTTTCGGGAGGGGGTCATCCTCTTAGTCCATATATAAACCCATCTTCACTTGAAGTTGTTAAGTCTATATTTAACAAACATTGACCTAGGTGATATGGGATGATGACAAAGAAGTAACACTTAAAACTTCTGCTCTTAATGATACGTTAATAGTGAAAACAGGACACAGACATAAAAAGACCCGCAAGTATCAGAGTCCTAACTTCACAAAAGGCAGTAAACATGCAGTGTTTATTGTTTACATACAGCAAGAAAGATACTCAGGTCACAGCATGTAAGATTGCTTACTTACAGCAAGTAAGATACCAGGCATGAAAACAGATAATACTCATTTAAAACTTGTCCATAATAAAAATAAATCCACCTGTGGCCTCTTTCCTCCCTGGTTAGTGGGAAAATTAATAACAGCCACTATTAGGGCCCTTCTCTTTCAGGGTAGCTGCAGATTTCTACCTGAAAACTGGACAAATGGTCTTTAACATCAAGTGCAGTGGAGCTGTTGCCAATTCCTCACTGCTCAGGACTGCAGTGACTCTGAACATGGGATGTCAGTTTAAAGCAGATACTGTAAACTCAAGGTACTTCAACTAAGGGCTAGAATCCAGGAATGCAAACCTTCACTATCCATCACTTACAGTGCTCCTTGCAGATACATATGCGTACCTGAAACTTATATAATACTATAATGTGGGCCTCTCTGGTGACACAAGGGGTGAAGTCTTAGCCTATGAAGCTATCTGAAGCACGAGTTCAATCCCCAGCCAGGGAGATTCCCACATGACGCAGCAGACCTCTCCTGTCTCACCTGTTGCTCCCCTCAGCAGTGTGTATTTGAGTCAATCTACCTGTTCTGCTCCCTACTCTGTCTCTGGTGAATCCTCTCACCCCCAAACCATACCTCTGGCCTATACCCCAGCTCTTGTATGCATAAATAAATAAATCTTTAAAAAATATTATAATGTATTGTTACATCAATGAAAAATATGCAAAAAAGAAAAAAATCTCACTGCTTTTTTAAAGGCTCTGTGTCTCTGTATATAAAACTGAGGTAAATACATTTACATTCCAACAGTACACTGCATGCATAAATAGTTACATAGGTAGTTTTCTCTTACTTCAATAATTTCAAAACAAGATCTCATGTGCTCCTTCTTGGAGGTAGGCTAGTCGGGAATCCTTGGCCCTCGGAACATTAAGAGATTCATCCAAGCTCACACACAGCAGGTCCACAGCCAAATCAGGATTAGAAAGGAGAGTTCAACAGACTTAATCATGAATATAAAGAACACCGGTTCTTTATATTGTGCTGTAGCTGCCATAAAAGTAGTTGCCAATTGTTAAAATCCAAAATAGATGTGCATAGAGAAATAATACTGATTATGAGCTACCTTTTACTTCAGGTGGATCATCTTTAGTTGGAAAAGGGCTGCGTACATGTCAAGGAACCAACGACAACAGAGAGCAGAGGTGGGATTTTGTTTTTAGTTGATAGGATGGTTTCTATTGTACCTTTGTTTTTAATATTGGATCTTTCTCCACAAATGTATGGATACAGCACAGAGACATCTATTACCTGTTTCTGAAACATCATCAAAAGCCCCAGGGGCAGCAGAGTATAATGCAATGTGCCAACATGACAAGTGTGAAGTGTGTCAACTCAGGGAACACTATAAATCCTCTATTCAATTCTCAAAGAATATGATACACAAATGTCCATTCATCTTGCTCTCTCGCACTTCCACCATTTTCAAAGAAGGTGTCTGATAGGCTAGTCGGATTTCCCTCCATGCTGAGCTCCTGAGGGCGAGACTCATTAGCCATGTGGCCATCTCTAAAATCATTATATCCAAACACTCAGGGAAAATAGCAACCCGAGGTAGCACACTATACCTTGCTGCTATCATTTGTCAAAAACTGGCACTGGTTAGAAATGATACAGGATAACTAGTCCAGAAGCATCTAGAACAAAAAAGAATGATTCATCACTGAAGACAGGATGAAAACACACTCTATCCATACACTTATTAATGATACCAGGCATGGTTCATATTTCCAAGGTCTGAAAAAAAAAATCAGGCATGCCATAGGAAATTAGATTATAGCTAAAATAGAAATGAGACCTAAGAAAAAATAGAGTATCAATATGTTTGCTGATCACTGGGTTAGGTTTTTTCAGGAAAAATAAATGTGTGAGGGGAAACTCAGTATTTGACTACAGAAAAACAGATGTCTCATTCCCCCACTAATGTGGTAATATTTAGAGTTGAACAGAATGGCAGGAACATTCCAGGGAGGGGAAGGGGCCATCTCAGATAGGGCTGAAAAGATGACCAAAAGGAAGAGATGCTCTAAGACTGGAGAATGGGCAAAATAGCTAAAACTTATGAAGTGATCACTAGGTGCCAAGGCTTGCTAAACTTTTCCCATGTATTATCTCCGTTTAATTTCATAAAACAAAAACATGGATGGTACTACTATTACCCCATTCATTAATGAGAAAAAGGCACAAGAAGGTTATATAACTTGAAGAAGAAATACTTGCAGTCTGTTCCCAGGTTCATATGGGTAAACAAGGCACTAGATTTCAAATTTGTTCTTGAATCAGAATGTCTTAAGGGGCTAAAAAAAATTAAGATTGCTGGTCCCAGACCCAGAGCTCCTGATTCAATGGTTGAGATCTGGGTCTTTGCCTTTGAACAAGTTCTTAGATTATGTTAATGTCGTCAGTCCAGGGACCACACTCCGAGAATCACTGCATTAAGTTATGTTGCCCTTTTAACAGTGAGCATTCTAGTTTGAGAGGAATGGCAAGAACAATTGCACAGATCAGAACAGGTCAACTCAAGTAACAATGAAGAAACATACCTAACTATGGCAATCCACTTTTTAGAAAAGCATCACAGTCAAGACTTGGAGTGAATATTGTAGTATCTAGACAGAGAGACCACCATTTTTATATACAAAGGATAAAGTTTTGGGGACCTACAAAGGAAGTAAGAGCTAACACAGGAGAACTTATGCAGACAGCTATACCAGTAAAAGCTATGCATTCACTCCAAGTATGCTTAAGTCAAAGGGAAAAAGATGAAAAGAATACTTTGAATCATGTGCATCCATAAACAATCAGTTTCCTCTATACATCATGCAGCTGTATCTATGTCTCAGCCAGCCTTCTAGAAAAAGTTATTGAGCAAGGTGGACAATCTTCTCCAGTTCCATGTCAAAATCTGAGAATTTCAGTTAACTTTAGGAAGTCAGTGGAATCCATTCCTTGGAAACATTTAGTAAGAGTCAACCGAGATACCCAAGAAAATTATATTATTTGACCATAAAAGACATATTTAAACAGATATTAAATATCTGTTTTAAATGCAAAATATAACATTTAATGTTTCCTATAGTAACTAAAATGTGTCTCAAGCTGGGTACTATTTTTATTTTTATCTCACTTCATGAATAGTTTTTACATAGAAAAGAATGTGCAATCTAAAATCAACCATATAGTCATCCTTGAACACCGACTTTGGCAAAATTCAGGGGACACAAAGAGTTTGAGCACCATGATTGCCATGAGAAAGCTAGTAACCTCATTGGAAAGACTTCATATTTTTATTTATATGGTTAAACACATCTCTATCTTCCAGAGTGTCTTAGTGAATCATGTGTATGAGGGCCTCCCTGGGAAACAGAACAGGTAGATCAATGGAAATACACTGCTGCGGGGAGCAGCAGGTGAGGCAGGCGAGGCACATGGCGCAGCAGACCCCTCATGCCCCACTCTGTCCCTGGTGAATCCTCTCGCTCCCCTACACCTCTGGCCTTCACCCCAGCTTGTATGCATAAATAAATTAATCTTTTAAAAAATGTTAAAAATCATATGTATGCAGTGAATCCAGAGGATGGTACAAAACATTTCTTTACTTTTCCCATCAAATCCCCTTATGAGTCCAGGTAGACCCTCCCTCAGTGTGGTAGCTTATGTCACTTTCCCTTTGGAGAGTTGAGAGCGGGTTAAAGACATCAATGAATGGAGAAGAAAATTATAGATACGTGTGCGTGTGTGTGTGTGTGTGTGTGTGTGTGTGTGTGTGTGTGTGTGTGTGTGTGTGTAGATATAGATATACAAGGTCAAATAAGATAAGTGCCATTTACATTCTGCAAACAGTGAGTACATGTAAATTTAGGAGGCAGATTTATCACTGGAAATCGTAGTATCCATTCTCAATTATGGAGCCTCAAATTTGAAAGAAGGTTGAAAAATAACAACTTGGAAGGAAGATGCCAGACAGGAGGGTGTTTCTGAACAAAGGAAGATTGTTGGGTTAGTATAAGCTGCTCTGAAGAAGGCAGCAAGTACAGTAATGTTATGGGGACAGCAAAGATCCAAGCAGGGATGACACCTAGGACAACTGTCACAGATTAGAGAGGAAAGGAGTAGTTTCATCAAGGGTAACTTTTACTACACAGGCATTGAAGTCTTTGAGAGTACCATAAACCAAGTAACAGTTTAAGCAGACAAGAGAGTAGCATTTTATAGGATATGTCTGAGGGGAGAGCATCAGCTAGGAAACTACTGCAACATCCCAAATGTAAAACAAGAGCCTGACCTAAGGTCAGACCAGTCAGATTGTAATGAGATCTGTGAAAAGGAAAACGCAGAAAAAATCCCTGTTTTGGCTGTGACTTTGGCCAAAGAAGAAGGAATAGTCAAGGAATGATGTCAGATTTTTCCATTACAGTATCTGGTCTGAAACAGCAACTGAGGCCCAGATGGGTTAATCACTTATCTAGGCTCATGATTAGCCAGTGACAGGGGAGCATTAGATATTTGGAATTTCAGCTCAGCCTTTCTTCTTGTGTATCATACCACCTCAGGCATGTTTCTTCTAAACGTTTTGTGCCTTGACATGACTCTCCAAAGCAACTCTACAACTATGTGGTACATCTTTTAACAACAACAGAGCAAATATTTTCCAGCTCCCATGTTTTAACTAACATGAGTGGTTTTATAAGAAATATTTTATTCTGCAAATCTTAATGTGATTATTTATTTATAATGTCATTATTATAGGTTTCTTTCTAAATACAAACTCTGTATGGTACCACCTTCCCAAGATAGATTAATCTCTTCCAAGTGCTCATTCATTGTTCATTGATAGGAGAGGTTTTTTGGATCAGGCTTCCTCAGTCTTGGCACTTGACCATTTTAGGGCCATTGATTCTTTGTTGTGGGGAGATCCTGTACATCGTAAAACAAGCAATCTGGCCTTTACCCACCAGACGCCAGCAGCACCCTCCAGCCACCCCAGTTGCTACAATCAAAAAAGTTTCTCCAGACATTGCCAAATGTCTCCTAAGGCACAAAATCATTCTTAGACAAAAACCAGTGCCCTAGAAGTATGTTTAGAAACTTATACTAATGAAATATAATTTCCTCCTAATGGGAAAACCAAGTTCTGTGTCAGAATGGTGGTTTTCTTGCATAAGTGTATGGGGGGGGGGTGGTTATGGTGGGTGGGGGAGTTTCGGAAGGGTTGGAAAGATAATACTCAATCATCAGTTACCAAGGTTCACTTGAAACTCTCCCCTTAACAAGATATCAAGACATCTAGATCCACACTGAAGGCGATTCACTCACAAAGAGGACCCAGCAGTGTACTGTGGTCTTTAAGAAATATGTGACAGCAAACTGCTCTCCGTGAACCCATTCAAGTCAAATAAATTAAATTATTTTTAACTGTTTAGAAAAGAATCATTTCTCTTGAAACAACCACCTTCAGCAAATTTCAATGTCTAGCTTATCAACCAGACAAAGGAAGGGATTCACAGAGGAGGACAGAGTTGAACTCCCTGTCACTAAAGGCCCTGGTCTATTAGGCAAGACCAAGGAAATGGCCCTTTATCAGAGAAGGACATGGCCATTACTGCAACAGTAAGGCCTGCGAGTGAATAAGATAACTGATGAGACATAATGTGCCATCAACATCAAATTCTCTAACTTCATCTTCCAGATTCATCAGGACTTGAGTAAAGAAAAAGGGACCTGTTACATTTAATCCTAAACTGACAAGACATTTGTATTTATGCAGCAAGAAGTTACAACAGCCAACCAGGCTCCTGTCTTCCTTAAGTAAAAGCTTCGTGTCAGCTCTTCTGTTTACTCAATCGCAGGCTGGTTCTGGTCTCACTTGCTTTTCTATATATTTATATTGAAAGAATACAATCTCAGCAGCTTTTAGGCCCTTAAATGCATTTCAAGAGGAGACCAAGCCCAATCACTGTTACTTAATTAACACAATTGTGAAGACTTCAATCTAGCTACACAATAGCTTTCCTGACCTTGCAGAAGGAGGCACGACTTCATTATTGAGTATATTGTTTCCTATAAACATATAAAACCCTACAATAACAATCCCATCAGCCGAAATGAAGTTATCTGAGAACAGAATTAAACTCTAAATGACCTTTTGCTCTACTCCGTAGCCCCCTATTAATAATTTCTAATCTAATCAGTGTGGATAAATGTACTAAGGCTGGTCATGCCAGGCACAGGGCCAGCCCGGCCGATTGCCGTCCATCTGATTCATTCCAGTCCAGGGCTTGTCTGGAAAAGACGCATCCCTTGCTGAGAGGCCACTGCCTGATTTCCTCTTTTGTTATCTTTTAGCGGCAAAGTCATGTCCTTGTAACTGATAGACACGTTTCTTTGTAAATAACCCTGGAGTGACTGATAGAGCTTTTGCCAGACAAAGGCAGCAAATAGCAAAGCATTACTCATGCCAAGCCAGAGAGCACTGTGTCACGGCTGACAAATTTATGGGAGATATGAGCTCACCTCTTGCACAAATATATACTTTCCTGGCAAATTCATCACATGCTTTAATGGCCCCATACTGCATTTGTCAGCTGTCTGTCCCTGTGCCTTGTTGCCTTTGGTTTGCTGTCAAGGATTGTTTGTTGAAATCATCTAGCAGCCCCATTCTTCAGCAGTGAGACCCAAGAAAGATCAATGATGACACCTGTATTGGTAATATTTTACATTCAACTATTTGGCTGATAAATCATTTTAACAATGCTGATATGTTTATTGTGTATCTGCAGGCATCACAATAATATGGGAAGTGATGCCAACTTAAATCTTTGCTTTGTTGGTCTGGATTTTATTTCTTTCTTTTCATTTTCCCAAAATTAAATGTGCCACAGAAAAGGTTTGACTTCCCTATCTCAATAGTGAGCAGGTAAAAACAGAGGAGGTGACCTTGTACTTCCACGCACAGTATTATTTGAAAAAAAAAATAAAGAAGAAATGGTAGCCTAGTGGTTATCCTTGGCAGAGGTTGTAGTCAACAGAGGAAGGAATTGGTGGGTTTTTAAGTTCCGTGTCTTCCCCTCGCTGTTAGGCACATAGATATGTTCATTTGTGAAAATCCTTTGAACTCTACAATGAGTGCACTTTTTACATGTATTTTATACATCAAAAAAAAGTTATATAAAGACAGTAGACACAAGCAAACGTATCATAAATATTGTTTTGCTACCTTGAAACCCATTTTCCTAAAATCCCTTTGGTTTCTTCCTGTAACTATCATATGTCAAGCATGAAAATTATGTTCAACATTTTAGATTTATGATTATTTCTCCACTCCCCCACCCAGAATGTCAAAAAAAACTTAGTGTTCCTAAATTCCTCAGGATTTACCTTCTCTGTAGGACGATTTTCCTCACAGATATTCCCAAGCTTCTATGAGGGAAAAAAAGAGACTATGGTATCCATAAGAAAAGATCAAATTCTCTCTTGATTTTTCATTCAAATTAGTTTTGATTCAAGTCATGTGCTCATTCTATGCCTACAAAAATATTCACATGAAAATATAAACATTCAGATGAAAAGTGAAAAATCCAACTACCTAAATTGACTAACTCATTGAAAAAATCTGAATGTATGGGCTTCCCAGAAACCATTAACAGACTTTCACTTTGCTGTCATCGCCCAGAACTGTATTAGATACTCCTCCATTCTCAAGGTAGTCTGAGAAAGAGAGCATTTAGCTTCTTCAGCTTCTACATCACAGGGAGGTAATGAGATGGCACTTAGGGATGGGCTTTGCATTGGGCAACTAACTCATATTTCTAGCTACATGAGTGAAGCGAAAGTTGGCCACAGGTGAAATAGATATATAGGGAAAGCCCTGGGGAGAATTATTTTAAATTGGTGGTTTCATCCTTGGATGCTCATTGTAATCACCTGGATATTACTCACAGAGATTCTAATTTAATTGGTCTTGGGTGTGGTGCAGGCATCAGGATCCTTAAAAGCTCCCCTAAGGGATTCCAATACTCAGCCAAGATAGAGAGCTTCTGGCTTAAATAGTTAGGTATAGAGACTTGTATAGCCAAAGAAAATTGCAAAAGTATTAGCTGTATCACCAGTCATTATGTTTGTGGATTTGAAGTTGAAGATTAAAAAAAAAAGTTTTTTAAAAAAGAGCTTATATTTGGAAAAATGGTATCAGAACATGGAAAAATTATTATCTTGATTTTGCAAACACTTGAGTGACAAATGGGCATTAAACAGAATATGAACAAGTTTATTTTTAAAAGTGGTATGCTGATTAATTAACACTAAATTTAATATGTAGCTCTATTAGCATAAAAGGTAGGCAATCTTATATATATAATTAACTGGAAAACTTTGGCACTGTTATGTTTTTACATAACTGCTCCACCACTTCCCAGCTGTGATCTCATACAAAGTATAGGCTTCTTTGAAAGTCTCAGTTTTCCCATTTTTAAAATGAGGGTAATGATTGATCTTAACCTAAAATGCTTGTTCTAAGGAGTGATTGCAATGATCTGGATAAAACATTAGTTTAGTATTTGGGATATAAAAGAGCTCAAGACAGCCAAGAGCCATCTTACTCTTGGCATCCCATTCAGCCTATTCCTGTACAGGTATTAGTGTTACCAAGAAGGAATTAGGAAGAACTGTATCTAAAAAACACCATGGTGACAAATTCCTGTTAGCATATAACACTTGTGATCAACCCACTATTCAACCATCCAGGAGCAAAGTATTTTAAAATAGATATAAAATGCTGCTTGAAGGACTTGGGTTAAATATGATAAAAATACTTAAGTAGGAAGTCAACAAAATATGGTACGAGATTGCCAAAATAAGTAATGGTGTGTCCTTCTCAGAAGGTCTGCCTTAACAGGAGATTTTTTCATGTTCTAGAATAGTGTAAGCCAGGACTGTGGTGAGCAAAATAACTTTCAACATCCTTTTTAGCTTTATGACTCAATGGTTGTTATTTAAAGCTAGAAACCCAGGAAGATGAAATTCAGATTTCAGTTTAGAAGTGATCGTACCTCACTTCCACTGAGATGATGGGCTTGTTCATGAAAGCCTACAGCATAAGCTGCATTTCCTCTAAAATGTGAAAATCTTGGCCCGAGCAAGCCACACCAAAAAACTCACCCCATAAAATCTGCAGCCCTGAGAGTCTGTGGGCACAGCATTCAGGTTGCCGGGCATGTCTCCAGGACACAGCTCTTCCTTCCCAGCAGGTTGCAGCCCACAGCTAGGTCCACACCATCCCAGGTGATTTGGGGGTTTACATCCTCATTTCAGGCACTCTGCACATAACAGTCTCTATTACGTCTGGCAGAGAGTAAGCGCTCAAGAAATATTTGTTGAATGAGCCTGATCACTCTGATGAGAAAAAGACTCCTTTATTCTTTTGGGCCATTGGGTTTACCATTTACTAAACTGCCTGTGGCTTCCAGTTCTGACAAATTTACAGACCCTGTTTATGTCTTTCTCACCCACAAGTTTCAACTGAATACCTGTGGCTGTACTTACAAAAGGTGGCCAGAAAGGCCCATCCATTTTGGCAAGTACCTCTGGTCTGAAAGGTACAAATCAGAACTTTCACCACATTCCATCTGGCACTCACTGGTGGTGCCAACACCTCGAAAGCCTTGCTGGGGTCATTTGTCACCTTGTGAACACACAGACCACTGACAGAAATTGGAATTTTTGAACCAGCTTGAATGACCTGCCTCTGTGTAGATAGTCATGGTCTTTTTTTCCCCCATAGTCTTGGATGTGCTAATGTCAGTATGGCTCCTATTTATGCTATTTTTTTCCTTTAAATGTAAAATTTCTTTTGGAAAGCTGGAAGTCTCTGAAATGATTTCACATCCATTCATTCATCCTTGCCTTCCACTGTAATTTTTCACAGTCTGCATACATAATGAAAGAAACTTTACTATAATTATCATTGTCATTATCATTATTGGTTTTCCTTAGAGTCCCAATATCCAAGGAATTAGTTATGTAATTTAGAGTAAGCCCTTAGAAGGAAATCACTGTTTTCAAAGAGAACCTTCCTATGAACATAAAGATTAAGAAATCCTGTTCTAGCTTTCTGGAAATGAATGCTAGATTTTAAGAACAGTGAGTTTTCTTCAAATCACATGATATATGATATGTCCTTAAATCAAATGATCACTATGATATAATCAGTAGTAAAAGTAAGTCTGTTACATTCTTGTCATTTTTCCCTACTACATTTTCCAAATCCTCACCAGCAGAGTCGGGATTACTTTGTGATTTTCAAGAGTTTATTTTTTTTTCTTTCTAGCATTACTGAGGAAGAAATATGGAGTTTTCTGGTGGTATTCCTAAGTGATGAATGTGCACCACATGCCCAGCACTACCAAAGGAAGAACCAGAAAATAATTATTCAATTATAACTCCTGCCTCAAAAACATCTGCTACTTAACATTAAATAAAACTCTACCCTGTTAGTTATTTTTCTTACGTGTGAATTTTATCTCCTCATGTGATAAACTCCTTGAGGGGAGTTTATTGAGAACAAACCATAGTCCATTATGTATTTTTTTCTATGTCTCCCAAACAGTCCTTTGAGGTTTTTACAGATGATGAAAGTGTGGGAGCTTTAAGTCTTTCTTCCAAATGTACACAGTGACCATGTGATGTCTCCCCACAACCCTCAGCCTGAGCATGTCCAGACATTATAAGTAACATAGACCAGCGTCAATAATCATGGTCAAGAGATTAGTAGAGTCTGGTGGTAGTACTATCAGCTGGTAATGTCTGTTACTTGAGGAGTCTGAGAGTTCTAGAGTCATCTTTGACCTGAAGAACAACCTTAGCTTTAAATATCAACTTTCTGACAATCCTCCAAGATACTTTGAGAAATGTGGTGACCTCCATCCTCATCCTAATATTCACTTCTTGTTTAAACCCGAACAAAAGAAGGTATATGTAGGTGACTCTACTTCATTTCAGTGGGGCTTATGTTCCTGCACTGAATAGTGCAGCAAATAATTTAAAAGGCAATATTACTGTACAGAAGTTTTTTATTTTGATGTAATCCCATTTGTTTATCTTTTTTTTCACTTCCTTCGCTTTGAGGGATGTGTCTTTCAAAATTTTGCTGAGATGTATGTCGTGTAGAGTTTTGCCTATATTTTCTTCTATACATTTTATGGTTTCAGGTCTTATATCCAGGTCTTTTATCCATTTTGAGTTGACTTTTGTGCAGGGTGTGAGGTAGTAGTCTAGCTTCATTTTTTTTGCATGTGGCTGTCCAGTTTTCCCAGCACAATTTATTGAATAGACTGTCCTTGTTCCACTGCATTTTCTTTGCTCCTTTGTCAAAGATTAGTTGTTCATAGATATGTGGCTTTAATTCTGGGTATTTTATTCGGTTCCATTGGTCTTTCTGTCTGTTTTTGTTCCAGTACCATGCTGTTTTAATTATTATGGCTTTGTAGTATAGTTTGAAATCAGGGAGTGAAATCCCTCCGTTTTCTTTCCTTTTAGTTAGTAGGGCTTTAGCTATGTGAGGTTTTTTGTGGTTCCATATGAATTTCATCAGTAGTCGATCTATTTCTTTGAAGAATGTAACTGAGATTTTTATTGGAATAGCATTGAATCTGTAAATTGCTTTTGGTAGGATTGCCATTTCAATAATGTTAATCCTTCCAATACATGAGCAAGGGATGCCTTTCCATGTTCTTGTGTCTTCTTCTATTTCTTTCAACAGAGTTTTGTAGTTTTCTTTGTATAACCAAAACTAACAGACACCCTACCAACTGGGAAAAATTTACAAGGAACTCACACAACTCAACAAAAACAAAGCAATAACCCAGTCAAAAAATGGGCAGAAGAGTTAAAAAGGCACTTCTCCAAAGAAGAAAGCAAATGGCCAACAGATACATGAAAAAATGATCACCATCACTTATAATCAAGGAAATGCAAATCAAAACCACTATGAGATACCACCTCACACCTCTGAGGATGGCATACATTAAAAATACAGGCAACAACAAATGCTGGAAAGGATGTGGAGAAAAAGGAACTCTTCTACACGCTGGTGGGAATGTGAACTGGTCCAACCACTATGGAAAGTTGTATGGAGATTCCTCAAACTGCTAAACATGGAGCTCCCATACGACCCAGCAATACCACTTTTGGGAATTTACCCGAAGGACACAAAAACATTAATCTGAAAGGATATATGCACCCATAAGTTCATTGTGGCACTGTTCACAATAGCAAAGGTATGAAAGCAACCCAGATGTCCAAAAATAGATGATTGGATCAAGAAGATGTGGTACATATACACAATGGAATACTATTCAGCATTCAAAGAAGATAAACACATGCAATTTGCAACAACATGGATGGAATTAGAGGGGATCATACTCAGTGAAATAAGCCAGAAAGAAAAAGAAAAATATCGAATGGTTTCACTTATAATAGGACTATAAGGAAACAAAATAGGAGAGAGACACTCAGCGGGGGGGGAGGGGTGGCGGGGATGGTAAGGGCACAAAATGGAATAGAAAAGAACACAAGGGACCATGGAGATGGATCACGGGTGAATTGGTGGTGGGCTACCCAAGGGGAATACAAAATCTAAAAGACATAAATAACAATAAAAATATATATTAAAAAAAATAAATAAATAAAAGGCAATATTAAACATTACCATTATTAAAAGCCTCAGCCCATGATCCCTGCCAGCCCCAACACTTCACATACTGCTATGCCACCATCTCTCCTTTATAGTTCACTGCTTCCAATTTTTCTGGGTCCCTTACTCCCTCTCTTGAGGTACTCACACAAATAACACATCATTTCACATAGGGGAAATTCTGTGTCCCTTTTATTTTGCTTCATCTCTCTAGAACCTGACTGGGGCTGAACTTTATACAACCAACACACTCTATCAAGGTGTTTTGCCAAACAATATTAATAGCAACTATATTGTCATAAGTGGGAAACCTGGTTGTTGTTTTTCTAAAGATTTATTTATTTACACATACAAGCTGGGGTACATGCCAGAGGTGTAGGGCAGCAAGAGGGTTCACCAGAGACAGAGTGGGGAGCAGAACAGGCAGATCGGCGGAAATACACTGCTGAGGGGAGCAGTGGGCGAGGCAGGAGAGGTCTGCCACGACACGTGGAAATCTCCCTGGCCCGGTGTCAAACTCGCGTCGCAGCTGCCAACAGCTCCACGGCGCAGCACTTAACCGCTGCACCACCATGGAGGCCCGAAACTTGGTTGTTTTCACTCTCTTATTTGGAAGGTTAGAAATCAAGGGGAAGGATGGGCTGAACAGCACTCTAGAAGCAGATTCAGAACATGCATCACTCCTTGGAGGTGGAAAAGGAATGAAATAGCTGAAGAAAAACAGCCCCAGCAACAATGTCTCCTTGCCAATATGCTTTTGGTGTTTGGGGTTTACTGTCACCCAAGGAACACAAAAGTCCCTATGGACATGAAAGTCATAATAATTTCTCTTCTCCCAGCCTTCAACCCTCATACCCTCGCACCTATTGGCAGTCTTGTACATTCCAGTCACTATAAACAGAATTTCCCAGAAAATTAATTTACTTCTCTCTTCAACCAGTTCTATTCATTTTAACTTACTGTATTAAGAGTCCAGGTACCTGTAGAGTGTTCAGTCTCTGTTAATGATATCACAGTTCAGATGAATAAGGACTGAGGAAGAATTAACTTTGGATTCTCAAAGTAATAAAATAAGGCATTACTTTTGCCAACAACTTTTTCTGCCATATTTTATTTACAGAATTTCATCATTTGTCAAAGCATTATTGTTTCCTTTTTCGGATCGATCATATCTCCTGACTAGAGCAAGTAATTTCGGGAGGATTTACAATAATAATATTGTGAATCCCTTCATTTATAAAATTGCACAGTGCTTGGCTCATTAATAGCTGTTGAAAATGTTAATCTAGTAAAGTCATTAGAAGTGCTTTTACCTAGTGAATTTAATTGTTGAAACCAAGTTGGACCCATTCCCAAACATTATCTTGAGACCAGCACTCACACCTAGTGCTAGGTCTTCCTCAAAATAGATGTCGGGCAGGCACCACCCATCTCTGGGTTCCCCACAACACACTGGACTCTGATCAATCACCAACCTGTTTATTCAACTCCATTTGGGCAATTGTGAAATTCCACTGCGGGCATTGACAAGATTCCAAAAGGCAATAAAATGTACAGAATATAATCCTGGTTTAAAGGATTTAAGAATCTGTCAATGTCCCAGTGATGTCACTGGACTTTCATCATTAAGCGCATAGTACAGTTGTGAGCTGGAAGTAAAAGATTAAAGGATGCCACGTAAACACTTCTCCACAATTATACATCTTAATAGCCATCTATTTGGTTTTGTTTTCCCACCTCAGGCTCTGTTTTGAGACTTGATGGAAGAAGTACTTCGTACTGTACGGAATACAGAGTTACAGTTGCTGATTCACTTAAGATCTTAAAGTTGGAAAACGACAAAGTCAGATTTTAGGGAATGAGGATAGAGTGAGGGTGCAGTGAATTCTGGATTGGTTCTCAATTTCCTTAGATAATTGCACATGTGTATGTGCATACTGTGTGTGTGTGTGTGTGTGTGCATGTATGTAAAGTATTCACAGATTATTTCTAATTATTCTGTACTTGCCTATTGAGGCTGAACATCAGAATCACTTGAGAAACTTTTAAAAATAGAGATGCTTAAACTAACCCTCCTTGAGGCCAAAGAATCGTACTTGTGAAACAGGTATCCATCCAGCTGTCTCTGATTATTAGCCAGGTTTAAAACTACTATTATAATATTCATTCATCAGCTCATTCTTACCATCTCTCTGCTGGCTGCAGTCCAGTGATTTTGTCACTCCAATTTCTATTTCTTGTTTCCTTTACATTTTGACACGCATTTGAGCCCTACAAAATATTTCTAAAGCTTATAAAGGCGCTCATCTTTCATGTACTATTATTCTTCCAACTATTATTCTTCCAATTTCTAAAAAGTTGCACTAACCAGGTAAATGCAGAGCCAGGTAATTGGATATTCTTTACATTGTGAGGAAATGTCAACTGAAAATTGGTCGAGTGTTGCCCACTGAATCAATGACATGCTTGCAAATTCTTCCCAAACTGATTCTTAAGCAAAAAGACAAACCGACAGAGTTTGGGGCAATGCCCGGCAAACTATCAATAACTCCAGCAACTTTGAAAGAAACCATTTTTGTTGTTGTTGTTTTCAGGTAGTTTGGCAAATAACTGTTTCCTTGTTTAAAGAAGACAAAGGCTTAAAATGGATTACATACAACTTTAAAGTATGTGTTCTTACAAAATAATAGTTTCATGAGCTAACCCTAAATGTTAGTTACAAATGAATCAGAAACATATGGTTGCCACTTTTCTCTAAATACAAAAAGACTAAAATTCAGGGGAAAGGAGCTAGATACAAACATTAAATAGATTTTCAAAAGGCACAGATGCTGAGCAATGGTTTAAAACATTTTCCAAAAACTCAAAGCTGTCAGCATTAATCAACTCTGTTTTACAGGTTGATATCAGAATCTACAGATATCTAAGGAGAATCAGTGTTCAGTGAAAATTTCTAACAAATTCTAACCAGAAGTAGTTTTCAAACTACAATCTAATTATAGAACACTTGCTAAGGACAGGATGTAAAATAGATGGAGACATATTCAAGAAACCCAAAGCTGGACATCCAACAAATTTTAAGTAATTTTTAATAAAAAGAGAGTACTTCAAATTGAATGATAGTTGAACAAATCACTTGTTGCTGAAGAATTTTTCTCTAATTAAGTCCTGATGGGTTTACAATGAAGAAAAGAATGTACTGGGCTTTTGACAACTCCTTCCATTCCCAGTGAAAAGGGAAGCCAGCCCAGAAAATCACTTAGGAAGACCAGGACAACAGATGGTACACCAAAACTAAAAAATGATCTCAGTAAGTGAGGTCTCAGAGGCACAACAATACATTCCTCAGCTGGATATCATAAAACTTTAGTACCCATGGTGGCTGGTCTGACTATTAAAACTCTGTTCCTCTTGAGTCAGAGGCCAGTGTGTGTGACTGGTCAAAGCCCAATTACTAACTGGACAAAGCTGTGGGAAGCATCTTTGGCCGGGAGGAAGATTTGCCATAGTATGACTATTACTTTAAGCAAGTCAAAAATCCCTATGTTTCAATTCCCTGTGGAACGAGGGCAACAATCTTTAATCTATCTATCTCACATGAGGATCAAGCACAAGGAAAATAAATTGTTTTTAATATACAAATAGGCTATATTCAAATAAACTGGTGTTTTGTGGCTAATATTTTTAGTCCACTGTGCTGGATTAAAGATGGCTACAAATTCTTTGATCTTCCTCCCATTGAGAAGAGATGGAATGGCCCTTCCATCTGAAACTGGGCAGGCTCTGTGAATGCTTGGCCAATGGAATATGGTGCAAGTGATATTGCTGGTATCTAGGCCCAAGGTGTTAGGAGAGCTTCCATTTCTTATCACTTGATATACACTTAGAACCTAACCTCCTGGCATGAGGAAATTCAAGCAGCCCCATTAAAAGACCAATATGGAGAGAAATGTGGCCTCCAGTCAACAGCCTTAGTGGCGGTCCCAGCTGATTGCTAGCACTGAGTTGCTAGCAATGTGAGCGAGCCCTCCTGGATGAGAATCCCCCAGCCTTTGACTGAGATTCCCAACTGATGCCACTGAGCACAGCCCAAATTGCAGATTCATGAGCAAAAGAAATGGCTGTGGTCATTGTTCTACCTCTAAATTTTGAGGTAATTGGTTATGAGAGAAGAGATAACCAAAATACCTACTATCTTGTATAATAATAATTACATAATAATTGCATGATGATAATATATATCAATAATTGTATAATTATTGTGTCATAATTATTAACTGGAATAATAATTTTTCACTTATTAAACACTAACTATATTCCAGGCACTATTTTTATGTGCTTCCCCTGCACACTTCTTTAACTTTTAATTATGCACTTTTTTGCTTATTTGTTTTTGTTCATCTTACTCAATAAACTGAACTCCAAGTGGGAAGGGAATGTGTTTTATTCACCGAAGTATATCAATGGCTAGCATAATGCCTAGCATGGAAATAGACATGTTAGACATTGTTCTGCTATCAGACATTGTATCTGCTAGATCACCTATTTATTTATTTATTTACGTATATATTTGATTAATTTGTCTTTTACATTAGTGTGTATTCCCTGTAGGTTTCCCACCACCAATTCACCCATGAACCATCACCACAGTCCCTTGTGCACTTTTCTCCTCTATTTTGGTCTCTCTTCCTCCCCCTCCCCTGTAGAATGTCTTATTTATGGTTGCCTGCTAGTTTTTGTTTTTGTTTTGTGTGCTATTTTCTATAGATCATCTTTTCTTTGCTAAAACGTCATCAGATTTTTTCCATGACAAAAGAATCAACAAGAACCTTGAAAAGTTCGGGACCAAAGAAAAGGATTTTAAGATTAAGGGGAATGAGGGCTTAATCCAACAACTCAGGTGAACAAAGTACATTTACAGTCTTTGGAAAGCAGAGTTTCGAAGGTCGTACCCAGGTAAGAATCAGTTAGTTGAATTTATCTTCATCATTTGCTGCCTGGTTTTAGTGACTGATTAAAAATAGTTGAGCCATTTATGCACACAGGCAAAACCAAAGAGAAAGGGAAACTCCAGGGAAAATCAGAGAGTGTTCACAAATTGAGAAAAAAGAAATACTGGGGTGGTGTTTGCAGGGCATTCATACTCCTGGGCACCAACTTCTGCTTCACTTGCAACAGAACACACACATCAAGTGATACTGTCTGGCCCGTCACCATCATCCAAGTCCTAAGGAGGCAGCCAGAGGAAAGGGAGGGTGTGCACTAGACTCAAGGGGAGGATGAGACTCTTGAGACAGGGACTTGTGATAACATCTATTATGTCAGATAACTGATCAGAAGTACTGGAATCAGCAGTCTTCTCAAAGGTATTGCCATCGACTGGGGTGATTTAAATCACTGGAGTTATGTAAGTAATCTGGAGGGAGCCATGGCTTCATATTTGTGATATAGAGGAGGACACAACCAGACTGTTAGGATGTGGAGTGAGATGAGAAGGACAGAACAGCCAAGACTGTCCATTGGACCTCAAGTCACTGATGCTTATTGTCGCGCGCGGTCCCCTGACCAGCAGGGAGAAAGACGCGACTCGGAGGCGATCTTCAAAATGGCTCTTTAATCTTCCTCCATCTTCTCTCCTCTTCTCTCTTCCCACCACTTTATTGTCCTCCTTATATACAATTGTTCCACCAATCATCTTACTACAAAGGTCAAACTGGGCCCGACCAATGGTCTTAGTGATCACGCGCGCACGAGCTCCAAAGCCGCTGTACACGTGAACATCACGGGCTGTGGCTATCCTGTTTACCCACTCTTAAAGTTCCACCTCCTCTTTCCTCCGGCGTCATCTCGCAATGGCGGACCTACCGCGCCCCACAGCTTATGGTGGCACAGCTGCGAAGGGTGAAGTTGATGGGAACATAAATGTTTTAAGCCATATGAAACGAATAATAAATTGGGGTTAAACAACAGAATAAACAGAACGAGACCTTCCAATGGTGGATACTCGGGCTGTAGTGGTCAAATGCCATGGAATCCTATTTGTGCTCAGACTCTGGGAAGTCAGTAGCCCAGGAGGACAGAGGAAGGGCAGCACAAAGTGTGTTTGGGGAGGAGAGCAAATTACAACTGAAAGCTGCCATCCCCTAGTTCAAGTCACCAACTGACATGGTCAAGGATCAGCAGGCCACAGGTCCAGCTGGCAGAGGTACTGTGCCAATAGTGTGTAATGGCAGTGACATGTCGGGATTCCACCCAAACCACACCCTTCCAAAGGGCCCTGGAGGGCAACCTTAGAAACCCTACACGCTGGATATTATGCCAAAAGAAACATTTAAATATTAACACAGTTGAGGAACATGAATGAGCAAAGCAAAACATGCAAGGGCAGCATGCAATAGAGGACAACATAGACTCAAGAGAAATTACTATTCTGTCCATCAGGTAAGACAAGGCAATAAATATTCCATTGCAAACTGGATTCAAAAAGAAAGAATAAAGCCACTAGTTAAGGCTGGAGACATATTTCCCTAGGTGACCTCTATATAAAATGTTAAAAGAGGCAGCTAAAAAGTGACTGTGTGTACAGTGTATGTCAATTTCCATTATTTTGATAAACCCACATTGTGCAGCTGGTAGATCATAAATCTCTGGTTCACATTGGGCTATTATTTCATTAGGCCAACCCTTAATGACTCATGGTATTTTGTCATTTTAACGATTCTTTATTTTTCTCACATCTAATTGGTAAATCACTGTTATCAGAGTTTATGGTCTCTGTCTTTATTATGCCCTCTTCCAGCCGCTGTCCAAGGTGATGTGAACTCCAGGCTATTGACTTTCCTCAGTCCTCAATGGAGGTTGTCGTGGAAAATTAAGTTTTTGACAAATCAACAGCCTATGTGCAATGCTTCTTCTGGGTGTAACTTTTAAGGAATTTAGGAACTGTCTCTAGTTTTAGCCCTGGAGTCACATTGCAGCTTAAGACCCTGTCATTTACATCAAGCTCAATAATATACATCTTAATACACTGCACTATTTCTTAGACTTTGATGATATCTGCAAGCATGCTGAAAAGGATTTTCACCACCAGATTTGAACTGTTTGGCTTTTTTATATTTTAATCACAGACTTCTTTTGTTTAAAACAAGTTCAGGCAGTAGGAAGGAGTGAAATGAGTTCAGATTTATTCACATGGTATATTCTCAGAAGAGTCGCTTTTTCAAGAAGCAGTTATTAAGCCATCTACATTAGGCCCATGAAAATGAAAAGATCAGAGTTAATTAATCTCGTCCTGAGTAAGAGAAGTGACGAATAGCAATTAAATTTTTTGTGTTCCTCAAGGAATTTGCCTCCCCACTTACTCCTTATTTCTCAAGAAAGGGAGATACTCTCAGAACATGGAAAATGCTTGGTGGAGAGTGCTAAGATTGATGACTCAGATATCCTGATTATCTTTCTCAAGCATGGCATGGGAAAAATAATGGGAAGTTTTAGAGTCAAGCAGCCCTACTTGCTAATTTCAGTTTCTGCCATTTGCTGATTATAAGACTTGGCCAACTTATATAAACTTCTCATCTATAAAGCAGAACCAATAGGGCCAACTTCCCCACAATTGTCAGTTAGTAGGCAGCCACCTATTTCTCCAAGGCCTAGAGCCATTGTGAGAAGGTGGCTATGAGGGTGCAACTTCAATTCACAGAGTTCAGAAACAATTGGAAACACAAATTATTCTTTTAACTTCATACTGCCTTGCATTTTATTTTATAGAGTAATGTGAGGCTATGTCTACACCCTCAGAATATTTGAATTTATTCAAGGAAACAAAGCTAGATCAAATAATAATAAGAAAAAAGCAAGGACAACAATAATAATTTGTTTTTCTAATGGAGAAAATAAGAAAAAAATAATTTTGGTTAAATGACCTCAAGTCATTGTGTAGTTAGTTGCCTTTCTCACTATTTAGTTAATCTTCGAGGCACCATTAGACTTAACAACAAATGTCTTTATCAGGAAAAATAATCAAGAAGTATATTAATTAGGCATTGCTTACACTTTTACTGCAAGTCTAATGATTTGTTGATTTTTAGTGAGATGTCTGTCTTTGTTAGTCATTAATACTGTAAGTGAATTTGTGCTTGAAATTCCATAAGTATTTAGGAATTACATACATTTTGCTCTTACTGTGGAACCCTTAGGCTATGAACATTTTCCTTTTGCAGTCATCTAAGAGAACAAACAGAACTCTTTCAGCATTTATTAATAAAATGTCTTGCCTTCACTATTGAAAATGGAAATGCAATAAACAAAAGCGTCAGGGACAGGACCATCAACAAAACTTCTTTTTGCTATTGGTACATGTAAGTGCCTTCTGCAGCTGGCCACAAATTAGCAAAGCCAGTACCTGAGGTGTGATATTGACATACACTGGCATTCGGTCTTCACCAGAATACCAGAAGATATGGGACATATCACTCCTAGGCCTCACCATTGAGTGAGTAGAACTACATTGCCTTTAAAAATCATAGCATCTATCTTGAGCCTTTGAGTCCCATGCAGGGTCTCCTTCACAAGTATTTTCTGTTAAGGGTCCTTGTGGTGGTGTAGTGATGACGCCCAGTGCTCTTGTGGTCTCTTCTGCTCACAGACCACTGATGGGCCCAGGGCTATCATTCTTGAAGCCACTGACCCTTCCTTAGGCCTCTGATCTTCAACCAGCTTCTTCCACTGTATCCAAAAGTTAAGTTCCTTATGATCAGCTTTTCACAAAGTATCTCCCAGCAAAATTGTTCTGATATAATGGGGAGGGGAAAGGGAAATGAGAAAAGGGAGTGATGGGGATTAGAGTTATAGCTTCACTGTATGCCTCGTTCCCATGACCCTCTTCAACCCCATGTATGCTCATCACCTGGGCTCATTCAGCACCTGGAGGAGCTGAGCACTTCACTGTCTTATCTCCTAACCAGACCTTCTTCAGCAACTGCTAGAAGATAGGACAAATTTGTCGATCCCTGTTCAAAGTCTTCCTAACAGGTACTACTAGCCCCATGCAAGTTAAGGGTCTATCAAGGCATAAATCTCAGTGTTCTACAATGTTTCCTGAAAATTCATAAATTCTCAGAAGAACTAGAGGCCAGTAAGTCCTAACTCTAACAGAGTTAGCATCAGCCTAGCAGCCTAGTATATCAACACCCCCCATTGGCTTTTGTTATCAATTTCATATTACATAAGATGGAACCATATAGAGACTGTGCCACGAATTAGCAAAACAGAACACTGTTTGACATGTTCTTTCTACTTAGAATCTTTTCCTTTGCCAGTTTTTAAGTCATTTCTCTCCTTTAAGGACTAATTTAAAGTCACTTCCTTCATCAAAACTTCTCTAATTTCCCAGTTTCTCTCTTCTCTATGTATGTACTTTGGCATCAATATCACAGCACTTCATTGTTCTCTAACTTTACATCCATTAATTTTGTCTTTAATTTTCCAACTAAATTATAAATCTAGTGAGGGGAGGTTCCACGTTCTTTATGCATATAACATACACAGCATGTAGCATGATAAACTCTGCTGGTTAAAAAAGAACAATAAAATATCAAATTAAATTTAAAAATAATATATTATCTGTCTCTTTGTTGGTGCCTTTGCTGACATGTCTAAAGCTATGATAGACACTACAGACTGTACAAAAGTGAGAGCTGATGTGCCTCTGCCTTCAAACAACTCCCAATCTCATTAAGAAGGTAAGAAATCTAATATGAAATAATTTACTGGTGAGGAAACACTAAAAGGCTTGGTACAGGCAGGTATTATCTTCGCATGCAAGGAGGAGTTAGGTTATATTAAAGTGAAGATAACTAGAAGGCCTTTATATATTTGGCAGAGTGAGTGGTAAAAAAAATTACAAAAATTGAAGAGGCTGATTAAATATTCGTGCAGTTACATTCATATAAAACCTGTACATGCGGCAGCAGCAACGCGTTTCGACTCTGGCCGGGGAGATTCCCACATGGCAGGGCAGACCTCTCCTGCCTTGCCCACTGCTCCCCTCAGCAGTGTGTTTCCGTCAATCTACCTGTTCTGCTCCCCACTCTGTCTCTGGTGAACCCTCTCGCTGCCCCACGCCTCTGGCCTATACCCCAGCTTGTATGCATAAATAAATAAATCTTAAAAAAAAATAAAACCAGTACATGAATACTTCTGGAACCTTTATTCATAACACCCCAAAACTGGAAATAGTATCTGTCAATGAGTGAACAGCTAAACAAATTGTGGTATATTCAAACCATGAAATACTACTCAGCAATAGAAATGAAAGAACTATTGATGCACTCAGCAACTTGGATGAATCTCCAGGAATTTATCCTGAGTGAAAAAAGGTCAATCCCAAGAGATTGCATACTGTTTAATTCCAGTTATAAAACATTTTTGAAATGACAAAAATTTGGAACTAGAGAATGGATTAGTGATTGACAAGGGTTTAGAGAGGGGGCAGGAGTGAAGAAGGCATAATTATAAAAGGAAACCCATGAATCCTTGCAAATTTGGGACTGTTCAGTATCTTGGTTACACCAGTACACAAATCTACACATGTGCTAAAACTGTACAGGACTAAACACACATACACACAAATAAGTACAATTGGGGAAGTCTGAATAACAGGTGTGGGTTGTGATGCTACTACAGTTTCACAAAGTGTTAGCATTTGGGGAAACTAGATAAAGGATACAAAGGATCTCTGTATTCTTGGTTACAAAAGCAAGTGAATTACAGTTACTGCAAATAAAAAAATATTAAAGAAAAGGATTTCATTTCATATGATAGGAGATAGCATAAACTACCATGGAAATGTAAGGTCAAATTTCAGAAGTCTTGGTTCCATAAATCTTTCTTAATCGGCTCAACCACTTTGCTTCTGTTTACAAGTCAAAAAATTTTGAATATAGAGTAGTACAAAGTATTTAAAAAAATGAGACAGCCAAACATTCAAAGAAGATGGTTTCATTTCATCAACTTAATGCTGATTCCAACTTGGGGGACTGCTATAATTTCGTCGAAATATCAGATTTTGACAAACTATCTTGCAACCAAAATTAAGACAGCCCAGTCCTAAAATAAAAGCTCCACCCCCAGTGTGGAGCTCTGAAACAATCACACACACACACACACACACACACACACACACACACACTTGCACACTCGCGCACACACACACACGATTCATCTCAATATGTGAAAAATATAGATTCCTGGACCCAAACCTGGAAAGTCACATTGAGCAGGTTTGCACAGGATTCTGGAATTAGCATGTCTAATAAGCAATCTGGGAGACTCTAACCTACCTGAAATCAGAAATCATAGGCAACAGGGGGGCTTATTATAAATGCAAACTTTTGAGACTCACTGTGTTGGTCACACCAGTCTGTTTTACTTTATTCTGATGACTCAATGGAATTTATAGAAAGAGGCTTGGGCACTTAAAGGTCTGGGTCATGTTCCTATATAGTTGAGGGTGGAGGGAGAGGAGGAAGCTGTCAAAGTATAAAACCTTCCCAGCCCTCCTCTTCCAATCACAACTCATCAGAGAGCATTTTGCACAGGGAGATCAAAGGCCTGAGCCAAAGAGAAGTTGAAAGACTTTGCTGTTGTAATTCTGGGGCAGAGGTGCTTGGATATAAATGATTCCTAACTGTGGGTTTGGGGGACCCTGCTACGTAGAAATGTAAACACAGATGTCAAGCCTTTCATCCCCACTATGTAAACATACCAGCTGCCAGGGGAAGAAGGAGAAACCCTTTGGAATTAGCTGCATTTTTTTGCCATCTAGAGCATAAAAATTGGCTTCACGCTTGAATTTCCACCAGCAACGCAAAGCCCTGTTCACCAGACGAGGGCTGAACAGTGAAGGAGAGGTCTACTTGCCGACTGCCTCCTCTCTCTAGGAGACTTTCAATTCTTGCCACTTTCCAGCATGTGAGTAGCTGTGCAAAAGAGGACTATGAGAAGAGGTGGCAGTACCCTGTCACAAAATTGCTGGACTTATGGGAGGGGGGTCTTTAAAAAATTACACAGCCATTTTGTTCCCAGGGTTGTATAAACCAACAGTCTGACTGAGAGCTATACTCCTGACTGACCGAGATTTAGGGAAAAATGAAGAAGCACAATCTTGTGCATTTTTGTGAGAAAAACAATGATTTCCAGTAACAGAGGACATGATTATTTCAATACATGAACACTTGAAGGGCTACAACTGGTGTAGCCACACCCAAACCACAACAGACCTCTCACACTATTAAATAATTTTTTTAAGAAAACCATGAAAGGAATCATTTCTGAAAATAATATTAAATGTGCAAAAAAGTATAATGGGAAGTGTATTTCTAAACAAACACTTCAATCCATGGAGAAATGTGTCTCCAATTACATCCCGAGCCAGTATGCCAGCTTTTGTATGTGCTTACGGCTAGTGTGTTCCACAGATCCCCAGTTCTGAAAGACCTGAGCCTGGTAGCTACAGCATATAAAGAGTAGAGGGGAATTTATTATTTTTTTTTCCTGAAAATCTTGATAAACAGATCTCCTGACAACAGATATTCTAGTCATTAGATTAGTAGCAATACACAATAGTCCAAGGTAATAAAAATAAATTTGAAACGACCAGCAAGCAGGCCACACACGTACACTTATTGGGTAGAGGCCATTGTGGTTTAGGACACTTTAGTTCTAACAGAATTTATTCCTTTACAAATGGCCCAACAGAGTATCGTAAAAGGATGATCACAGTGCGCTTTTTAAGCAGTCTTCTGACTTAGAAGGAGCCAGCCAAACCAGTTGTATGTGATAGAAGATACAATCAATTCAGGGTAAGAGCTTCATAGGTGCTGCCCAGAAATTCTATCCTGTTGATCAATGCTTAACTGACAAGTTATTCTTTTCCATAGTCAGCTTGTGGACTATAGCTAGACAAAAAAAAATCTATGTAGATATCTTCCATTTAAAATACATTTTTTTTTGGAAAACTGTTCATGAACCCATTTGTTTCCAAGCTCAAAAGATCACAAATAATCTATTTGTACACCTCTTTGCTTTTACAATAAAGATCTAGATGCTGATTGCATTGCTTCTGTCTCCTGCTTATTTCAAAAGCATGTGTATGTGTGTGTATGTGTAAGTATTTTTGTGTGTAGGTGTATTTGTGCATGTAAGATATTTATTTTTATGTATGTGTGTATTTACTCAAGAGAGTACTTCAAACACAGCAAACATACCAGAACATCTTGAACATTCAGACATAAAAGGCTCTGCACAACAGCCAGTGCCCTCACAGGTGCAGGCAGAGTTGATGTCCCCTTATTAGGAGCATGAAAGTTTGAATAAGTAATATGACTTATTTAATTCTTGATTCAAGCTAATACAGAAAAAAATGCACATTGTGATTTATCCCAGCATAACTCTCTAGGTTACGCTCACCCATTCTGTGCTGCAAATAGTTATTATTATTATTTCCTCAAAGCACCATTTTCTCTCTTCAGCCATTAAATGTGTATTGATCATGTATTATGTATCAGGAATGAATTTAAGTTCAAGGGAATACAAAGTGAATCAAGCAGACAAAAACTCTGCTTTTTGAAGTTTGGGGAAAACAAAATAAATATGTAAAAGATATTATAATGTTCAAAATTTTAATTGTTTTTAATTAATTAATTTATATATATTTTACATCATCATTGTTCATTTTTGAGCAATGTGTGCTTTCTCTTCTCAGGTGCAGTCCCCACAAAATTCCCACCACCAATTCACCCTTGTGCTCTTCCGTCAAATTTTTTGTATCCACACTGGTTATTATGGCTTGCTCTATCAATTTCTCAAAGAGCTTTGTTAATATCTCCCACTGTAGATGTTTTTTCAAATTTCTCCCTATAATGTTATTAGTTGTGTTCACTTTATAGATTCTGAGGCTGTGTTTTTAGTTGTCATGAGTGGAATGGCCATATATCCCTAGTGTACTGAATCCTTTATTATTACATAAGGATCCCCTTAATCTTTACTAAAATCTACTGCTTTAAATTCAATTTTTATATATAGTAATTTTTATTACATATGAAATAACATATCACTATTACTACATATACATAATCTTTCACATAGAATTTACATTGGCATATCTTTTCTATCTCTTTTGCGATAGAAAAAGTTTGCTGTATCTCTTGTAAATAGCATGTAACTATTTTGGAAATTTATCTGGGTTAACAATCTTTTTTAAAAAAACAGGAACTTTTAGATATTAGTTCATTGATATTTTATTTCAAATTAAATATTAATATTAATGTTACATATTGCTACATTTATTTTTAACATGCATAGATACACTAATTTATTATTAATATGCATATAAATTCATTTTTAAACACTGAATGATGGGGTATTTACTAGCTCTACAATTCAGTTTTTTCTTTCCTTTTTCATGATATGTTGTGTGATTTGACATTTTTATCATTTCTTTATCTCTCTTCCTAATTTAGAGTAATATACTAATAACATACTCTATTTTGATTCCAGAAATTTTATTGTGTTTGCTTATCTCATCAAAGTTTAAATTTTTTTCAATGACTTTACTCTCCCTCCCTCTCCATTTACCCAAATACATTCTAGAGAATTATCTGCCATTATCTTTAAAATATTGCCTCTAGTTTGTGTCTGGTTAAGTTAGACTGAGGTAGCAAATTGACCCAAACATAGCTCCACAACAGAACTGTATTACTTCCTCTTGAAGGTTCATGAGCAGATGCAGAGTGAACTAGGGCTAATCTGTGTGTGGTCATTCAGGGACCCAGCTCAGAGAAGATCTGCTTCTTCGACAGATGGCTTTCCAAAGTCATCTCCATCCAAGCCAATCAGAAGAAGAAAAGAACATGGAGGAATATACATGAAAAGGTGTTTTATGAATCAATCTAGGAGAGGCATACATGATTTTTGTGGCCATTGACTGGGTTCTAAGAGAGGCTAGGAAGTAGACTATGTGTCCAGAAAATAGAGTTAAGATTTTTTTTTTGTATGATTAGCAGTTTCCAACAATCTCTCCCCTCTCCTCTCGATAATGCTGTGTCATTTCACTCTCCCCTCCACTTCTCTTAATAGCGCTTTCATATTTTCAATGACTTGGTCTCTGTCTCTGTGCTGCTTTCTGGTTATTAGAGTTATGGCAACTGGATTATACCAACTCTTCTGTTAATTTTGTGAAATTAGTTGAGTCTGCTCTACTGCTAAATCCATCCACTGAGACTTTAATTTTAATTGCTCTATTTTTAATTTGTAGAAGTTTTATTTAGCACTTTTCCAGATATGAAGGTCACTTTTTACAGTATCTGTACTGAAAACACAGATTCAGTCATATCCTGTTTATTTTTGACCTGGTTATGGTAGTTGTTTCAAATAATTTTAAGATATGAAGCTTTGGGGTCTGATTATTCTGTCTTTGCTTGTCCTGCTTTATGCCACAATTTCTTTGTTTCTGGATGTACTGTCTATGGTGTTTTAAGATAATTCTCCCAGAGGAGATTGATTCTTATTACTGCCAAGTATCTGAGAGCACTACCAACCTGAAAGTGCTTTAAGCTAAAATTTCATATTTAGGTTCTCTTGAGGGGAGTGGAGTGGGAGATCACCTAAGGTCTGGGCATTCCAGATTCTAAGATTTAGGGGACTGACTCAAAGTTAATATTTCTCAAAGGAGTGTTGCCATTTCACTCAGAAGTAATCTGCAAAGTATACTTTATAATCTTGCAGCCTCGCAGAGGAAAGAGATGAGAGTCATGCTAGGTTTATTTCTAGTTCATCTCATACTCTGGATACACACCAAGGAGGATCTACTGAAATACACTGCTGAGGGGAGCAGTGGGCTAGAGAGAAGGGCTTTAGTACCATGTGGGTTAGCTCCCTGGCTGGGGTTTGAACTCATGCCACAGTGGCTGGTGATAGCTTGATAGCACTGAGCCTTTAACCCCTGCGTCACCAGGGAGGCCATGATGAAAAGCTCTTAATACCTTAATTTCTTGCCTGCTCATTGACACGTATACCTACAAGATGCTATTTAAAAATATATGATTTTTTAAATAGTCTATCAACATTTTTGGTTGTTTCCAGTGAATGAGTCAGTCAGAGTATTTCCCTTTTTCCTGTTAGAAAGAGAGGTTCATGTCTACTAGCCACCTGGTCTCAGCTTGTATACAATTTCCGCTCAAAAGCTTCCCTGACTCCCCTTTCCTGGGTGCTCTATAGCATTCAGCACCTGCCCTTAGCATTAATTTGTCTAGTATGTCCATATTCCTGGTAAGTTTTGAGAAAGTAGGAATCATGACTGTCTTGTCTATTACATCTCTAGTAACAGTGTGGTGTCAGATCCATAGGAAGCTTTAGAGAAATTTACTCATTGGCTGAATGAATGCATATGCAGATTAACCTCTTGCTTCCATGTGGCCTATCTTCCTTTGAGTGGTTCCTGGACATTTTCTGGTGTATTGTTAAGGTTCACTGTCAGTTTTAGGATGGCTTGGCCTTTAGGTAATAAAGTAAGATTTCCAGAAATATAGTAAATTTGGTAAATAAATACATGCTTAACATGTTCTTCTGAATCAAAGACTTCCCCTGAAATGTAGTATAATTATTACTTACATAATTTTCAGATGATATTTGGAATACTTTATAAATATTGAGGCAATTGGTTAACTACCACATAAATGATACAGTCAAACAATTTAAGGGAGTCTAGAGAAAATCAGGGAGTACTTTACCTGCCCTACATTTCAGTTTAATTATGCAATTAAAATTCTAGGAGGCATATCCTCAAATTGAGATGGTAATTTCCCTTCCTCATGGTCAAAAGTCCATTCAGAAACACAGTCACCATCATCTGCCGCTCCTGCTCAGGTTTGTTTCCATTTCCTATCTCTTCTGTGACTTGCTCCTGTTCGCCTTCAGCTTTAGGGCTCCAGCTTCCTCCCTAGTCCTCTGCATACAAGAGGTTGCTGATAAAGTCCCACCCAATCATTCTATTTATCCTCTGGTGAAAACTGCTTTTAGAGTAGTAAAGACCAGAATGTCCTGATTAAACACTTAATTAGACATAATAAAAAATATTGCCAGTTTTAAATAATTGATTCACTCATTAGTTTAATATGCTAATGACAGAGCTTTGAGAAAAGGAAATGGAATAAAATTTACCCTCTGAGAAAATGGGTTGAAATTAGATTTTTACACTAGATTTTTCAGAGTAAATTACCAGCTCTCGATAGATGGGAGCTGTTTAACTAGTATTTCATTCACTGCAGGAATGGACTGCTAATGGCTTAACTTTTTTGCAAATGAGAGCACTCAGGAATGGCCTCTTAGAAACTGCCATAGTCCATGAGATAAAATGGGAAGTGCCCTGCACTCAGGGCCAGGTGGCCTGTGTTTAAATCACATCTGTCACATCCTGATGTGTCTCTGTGTCTCAGAAAAGCTCCCAATCTCTTTGAGACTTCACTTGCCCTTCCGTTAAAATTAAGACTGGGAGTGTCCTTGTCTACTTTCTGTCTCCACCAACATCTGTCACAGTGCCTGCTGATTATTAGGCACTCAGTATATATTTACAAAACTAATAAAACAAGCTTAGGTTAGGTAATATCTTAAATACCTTTCAATTCTAAAATTCCATGGTTCGCTCAAATATTTTCCTTTTTTGTGACTTAGGTACCAAATTTCAAGGCAAACCAGCAGGAAGGAAGGAGGCGGGGAGGGAGGGAAGGAACTCAGCATCACAAGTGAGTTTTGCTTATAGAAAATACTTTCTTAATTATTTCCAATGACTTCCATCATCTAGAATATTATATGAGAAAATTTTAAGAGGGCCCATGCACATTACAGGTCTTAGCTGCTTCTATCACCAGCATGAAAGATATAAGAACATAAAAATGCCAAGATAGGACTGCATTGGATGTCTATTGACAAGTTGCAGAGAAAAGTCAATGACAAAATCCTATTTTTATAAGAAATACAAATTATTATAAACACATATATGCTATGTATATTGCAGGGGGTAAAATGCATATACACCTCGGCGGGGGGCAGTATAGTTGACTATCTAACAAATTGTTTTCTTCTGTTCCAGAGTGGGGTGTCAGTAAGTGCTTAGAATAAGCAGAGGGAATATAAAAGGGAGGAGACTTGGACTTTCTCTTTGCTCTTTTCTGGTTTGTTTGGTTTATTTTATAAGCAATTATAATTTATATTGAATTCCCATTTTCAGCTAAAAAGAGTGCAAAACATGGGTGTTGCCCAAACTTAAACTGTTCTGAAAGTATTCCAAATAATTGACAACTCAGACAAAGCTCCTAGACTTTGTCCATATTCTGGCCATATTCTGACTTCTCCCTCCCTCTGACTCATCCTTATCATTATTCAAACATTTTGAAGTTTCTCCCACCACCCTTCACACAGGCTATTCCCTCTCCCTGGAACACTCTTTTCCAGATATTCACATTGCCTCTCTCCTTCATTCCTTTCAGATTTCTGTTTAAATTCATCTTTGTGGTCACTATTATATTTGTCCTCCTTCACACTCTTTAGACTGCTTTATCTTAGTTTTTTTTTCTCCTTAGCACTTACTGCTGTCCGAGAGACTACATATTTACTTGTCTAGCTGCCTGCCATCTGATCTCTTCACACTGGAATGTTTCTCAGTGTCTGCAACACACACATGGAACTCAATCAATATAATTAACAAATACAAAGGTGAGTGAGGTAAATGTGGTTTATCCCTATAGAGCAATCTAGTGCCATTTGGAGTCTGCACACTGACCTCTACAAGTGATATGGGATTTTTCAAAGAAGGAACAGAATCAAAAGGAGCTTAACCCCAGCTTCCTTTCTATTCCTAGCTCTGAAAAAGTGACATCACACAGACTGTTCTGCAGATTTTGAAGTATTATCTCTACCCTATCACTCGGTATTATTTGGAATTTTCTAGGTTCACCAAGTTGACCAGATCATGCTTTTAGCTCTATTTTATCACTTAGCATGTTTACTTGATGTCTCCAATTAGATCTTCTTAATCTTGTTTTAACATATCTAAAAGGGGGGCCTCCCTGGTGGCGCAAGGGGTTAAGTCTCAGCACTGTGAAGCTATCCACAGCCACTGCAGCATGAATTTGATCTCCTGCCAGGGAGCTTCCACATGGTGCAGCAGGCCTCTCCGGTCTCACCCACTGCTCCCCTCAGCAGTGCATTTCAGTAGATCTGCCCGTTCTGTTCCCCACTCTGTCCCTGGTGAATCCTCTTACCTCCCCACACCTCTGGCCTATACTCCAGTTCTTGTATGCATAAATAAATAAATCTTTAAAAATATATATCTAAAAGGGGCATACAATGATTCAGAGGAAAAGCATGCAATATAGTTTGACCTCTGGATTCTTCATCAAAATATATCTCCATTATCTCTGTATCAGTAGGTAAGAATGATCCATTCATGCTAAAATATTCTGAGTTACAAGTGAGATAAGACACAATTTGTTTGGCTTATACAATCAAGATTTTTTGGTCCTCAGAACCAGTGCAGTATCAAGGAAAGGCATCTTCATGGTTGACTGATCCAGCATCTCAGTCAGACCCAATTTCTTTCCCTCTTTCTGTTCAGCAATCCTCAATATGAACTCCATTCTAGTACGCACTTTCCTTGTGGTAGCAGGATAACTACCTAGCAAAGTCAATGATAAAATCATCCTTGCTCAAGTCTAGGTGAGATTCCCTTTGCCCCAGTATTATAACAGTGCTGAGGTATTTACGGGTTGGACTGTTATGGGGACATCTGTCCTTCCCAGAACCAAGGGCCAAAACCAGGGAATGGGATATATTGACTGGGTCAAGCCAATCTGAACCCACTCCTAGAAAAGAGAGTGGGGTCCACTGGTAGAATGGAAGAGAAGAGAATCCACCAATGAGAGGCAAGATACTCTTTAGCCTACGAATATCCACATTACATATCCTTACAAGGAGGGAGCTGAGGGCCAAGACCACTGCTCATTACAGCTTCCCATGGACTCCAGAAAGTGAGGGTAGTGAAACCATAACTAAAGTTGTTTGTTAATTCTATCTTTCTGACACAAAATTATTGCTTGGAAATCACATGAAAGTCAGAAGAATTTAGTCTGAGTCTAAATGCTGGAACTACTCAGTGCTTGGGAGTCATTCTCAGTCAGGAACTTGCCTCTACAAACAGGCCAAAAGGTTTGTCTTATAGAAATAGCAACACCAGTTTGGAAACTTGGCCATGAGGAGTGGGGTGGGGGGGAGTGTAAAGAGGTTCATTAGTACAATAAAAATACTTTCTTTCTGTTAGCAATTCTTCTTTGGTTTCAGCATTACCCAAAGGGCAACAATATCTGCATGCCATTCTTTTAGGAATAGTCTAACCTGTCACTTGAGGAAATGCTAAGAAAGCTCAAAGAGTCAAAGATACTACTCAATGCAAATCGATGGCATTATTTTCTTTTTCAAATTGTGGAGGATTTCAATCACAAAATAGTACAATGAGCTATTGCATGCTCATTTCCCAGATTCAACAATAATTGATTTGTGTCCAATTGGTCTCAGTCCCTTTCCCCTTCCATATTATTTTGAAATAAATTTTACTCTATATCATTTCATCTATAAATATTTCAGTGTATAATCCATGTATCTCTAAAAGAGCATTTTTAAGTCACAATACCATTATTAAAGATTTATAAGTTAGCAATATTTTGTAAAAATTATTAAATATCTGTTCATATTTACAAATATTGTAATTTTAAAATTTGTATGTTTGAATTACCATGCAAAGATGTTCACAAACTCAGTTCATACACAAGTATTTCAAGCATCTTTTGATATATGGGTTCCCCATCAATTTTCTTTTCTCTTTCTTATAATGTGTTTGTTAAGAAATAAGGTAATAAAATAAAAAAAGAAATCAAATAATACACCCTGAAGATTTTTCTATAGTCTGGATGCCCTCACCTGATTGTCTCTCCTTGGTAGAGATTAACACTTTCTTCTCCTCTCTCAAATAAATTGGTAGCTGAAATTGTAAGCTTTATTAGATTCAAGTGTAGATAGCAGTTTGAACCATAAGTTAAAGAAATGTATTTATAAATGCATTTCTGTATCTTTTCATAAGACATATATATTCAAAAGTTTCTGGAAAGTTCCAAGCTGCAGCAAGATGCCATTTAATTTACAACAAATAAATAACCCAATCAGCGGGAGTTCAGTAGCAGTGTGTTATTTTGAAATTCACAGAATGTAATATTTGCAAGTTGAAGGAAAATAAACTGCACAAGTTTGAATCCTCAAACATAGACACTACATGACTATTTTTATAGTTTTAAACACATTTCAGGATATTTTATTGATAAAACTACTTCATACCATACTCCTGAAGGCTCCACATATACAGATCAAACTAAAAATATGATTTTCCTTCTAAGGTCTCTGTTTTCTTTCCTTACCTGCCTTCTATTACCCTCATTTTTCTCATCTTTCTTGTATTTGACATAGTTCCCCTACAGCATAGTCAACTATAAACAATCTTGAAAGAAACAAATTTTGAATCAAATCAGTATGTATTACAAAATGAAGATATTGGATAAGATCATCTCTGATTCTAGTTTTGTGCAGTTACCTGGGTTGAATCTACATAAGCTATACTTTCTCCCACTACCATTCTATTACCTCTCAATCAATGGTGGACTGAAATTCAGTATAAAACACAGAATATGAAATCATGCTTAGAAATCTAGTCTGCTCCTCTTGCTTTTCAAAGGCACAGTGAAATCAATGATTTGAAATCTTGCCTTTTGTGACAGGGATGGACTTTGAGGGGATTTATGCTAAGTGAAATAAGTCAGATGGCATAAGGCAAATACTATATATGATTCCACTCATTCATGCAAAAACAAACACACAAACAAACAGGACAAAATAAAAACAAACCCTTAGGATGAAGAGAAGGGAAGGAAGCTGAGGAATGGACAAATCAGGTAAAGAGGGTGAATTATATGGCGGTGGATGGAAACCAGATTTTTGGAGGGGGTCATAATGTAGGATATACATATAATGAATATAATGCTGTACCACTGAAACCATATAATGTTATAAGCCAATGTTACATCAATAAAAACTTAAAAATATATAAAAAATAAAAGACATGGCAAGTGTAGAATCTACTGCTTCTGATTCCCAGTCTTTCTATATTTTCTATGCCTTTCTGCACCTTTACTCTGCTAGAAGTCTAAGAATGCCTTACAAAATCTATGTCACCTTAAGCCTTCCCATCATTGTCCTTGAGCTGGAGCCTAAGGAGAGATCTCTCTGAACTAAGGGGAGGGATCACCTCCTATTCTCATAATTAACTGGGATTGTACTATTTCAGAGCTAACCTTCCTCCTCGGGGTGCTAAAGGGAAGACCTCTCTTTTTCCCTGAGGCTCTGGTAAAAATGACACTGCAATCCTCTAGCTCCTTTGCCTCTTATGCAGATCAGACTGCAGATCTAAGCCTTTCCCTCTGTGTGTCATTCATTTCTCCCCCTTCTTCCCTCAAGACCTGCTCAGATCCAAGTTACTCTAGCCATAAATTATGGCAATCTCTTCTTTCTCGCTTCTTCTTGCCACTAAAACACCCTTTTAAACAAGTACTGTATGGAAGGATTCATCTAAGGACAACTGTCATCTGTCCATCCCAAATGTAGACTCTGACCCTGCTTTATAATGCTGCTTCCTAGTCAGCTCTCCCACACTAATCTCATTCCTCTCTCTGTTGGTGGTTTAACCCTCTGATATCATGTTTATATTTTCTTCTTAGCATTTTCTCCAACGTTCTCAATAGACTTTGCCAAACCTATATGTCACATGTAGAGAACATTTGGTTTATAACCAAGCCAAGTACTAAGTTTTTAGGACTGAGAAATCTGAGATCTAACATGGAAAATTCCTCTTTACTTACCACAAAATCCAACTTCCTTGACCCTACCCCCTGTCTCAGAACCCATAACATCCCCTATCATAAGTGAATAAGGTATCGTCTCCACACACAAATTTATCTGGCTAAGTTACCACCACTTTATAGAAATATTTTGTCTATGAATAAATTCTCCAGCTTCCTTGTAAAATTTCAATCTAATGATAAACGCTTATTGAATTATTATAAACGCTTAATGATAAACGCTTATTAAATGCTACATAGAACCATATATCAATATAAAGCTGTAATCTAAATAATATGGTACTTATACAAAGTTCCAAAACATATATTTGCCTTAAGACCCGTTTATTCTAGCTGAACAAAGAAAATATATACTTTTGACAATCAAAAAAACAAATTAATCAAAAAATTAATATAAAATGAAAATCATTCCCAATCAGAAAATGGGAATATGAGACATATAAAAGGGAGGATCTAGAAGGGAATTTAGACCTTGGCTTTGGAGTCAGAGGTAGAATTTTTAATGGTAGAGAGGGATCAAAATTAACTTGGGCATGAACACAGAGTGCAGGCTATTAGCAGATATGAACCACTCTTAATCTTTACTGTAGTTCTAAAAAGAACTGGGAAAGTCAACTATAAGCCTGATGAATATGATATTAACAATGGTCTAATTACAGTGATATGAGGAAGGTGAGAATATTGGCAGTGCTGACAAATGACAGTGATAATTAGAAACAGTGACATATGTATTACAAAAGAAGCCATTCTTTTTTTTTTTTTTTACTCATCTGGCCTTAATTTGTATCAGTTAGTATGAAATAGACTTTTTCAATCTAGCTCCAATTGTAATCTAGATAGCAATGCTGTGCTTTTTTTTTTTTTTTTTTTTTTTTTTTTTTTTTTTTTTTTTTTTTTTTTTTTTTTTTTTTTTTGCTGGCTATCAAAGTCTTAATGAGTTCACTTTTTCAGGGGAACAGCAGTGAGTTATGGGTGACTCCCCCCACCCATGAGAAAGCCCAAATAAAAAATATCAGAACAATTAATATTGATTAGGATGGGGAGAAAAAGGAAACATCTTACACTTGGTGGGTATGTAGACTGGTCTCATAATGTGCACTCCTCCATTCTTGATGTTTGCAACACTATTTACAATAGCCAAGTTATGGAAACAACCTAACAGCCCAATGAGTGGATTAAGAAGATGTGGCATATATACACAATGGAATATTACTCAGCTATCAAAAAATAAAATCTTGCCATTTGCGACAACCTAGATAGAACTGGAGGGGATTATACTGAGCAAAACAAATCAGAAGGAGAAAGACAAATACCAGATGATTTCACTCATATGCGAAATATAAAGAGGCAAAACAAAGGAACAGACAGAACTAAACCAAAACAACTCCCAGAAATCTGATTGCAGAACCAAAGCTACTAGAAGAAAGGGGGTGGGGAGGGCAACCAATGTACTGTAAAGGAAAATTATGGGTGTTTTGCAGTAGATACATATGATAACATACATCTAAAGAGGTATGAACTTACACCCCTACAACATATGCAGTGTTGTGAACTGTCACCTCAATAAAAATAGTATGACTTAAAGCAGCAATGACCACAAAAAACTTGTGGGTTGATGTTAATTAAATCTGGCTAGAGTTTTATTAATACACTTCGCTTTGGTGAAGCGTGGTCAGTGAAGCTCTCAGGCAAAGTACACCTAATTGTGTGCTTTCTCTGGAGTTTGCCCCAATTTCATTCCTATAAATTTGGCTTCTGGAATGATGATAACACAAACCTAACCTTGCCTCTACTTGAAAAAGTTGTGTGTATACACATAATTAACATTATCGTCACAATGCATTTATACATCTACACTCACAAAAGCACATACATACACACACACATCCATTCTATGTGAAAGAGTCTGCCATTTTACTCAAGCTTGGGAAAATTGAAGGTACAAAGGCAAGCATGTTCTCAGTTCCACTCGGTAGAGACTTGAGCTAAAAGGACGCCTTGAAAGCAAATGCGGTGACCTTTAAAGGAATCGAGAAGAAGCTATTTCCAGCGCATTACTAAATGCTATATTTTAAAGGTTCTAACCTTATTTGCTACAAGTTTATAATATCAGGAAACCCTTGCGAGGGAAGGGTCTGCATTCATCACATGGCACAAGTCACTTACAGAAGAGATGGGGAAAGTTATTACTTTCCAACTTGTAGTCACCAAAGTTCAACCCAGCTCCTTTTGTGGCTTACTGCATTAAATAAAGTTCAGGGATCACTTGGAGAATTACAGACTTCTTGACCTGACAAAAATATAAAGTTTTCTGCAAATAACAATGGCTACAGCATCATGCAGAGCAATTTATGACACACACACACTCTCTACCTTTTACAGTTCATGCTAGCAGGCAAGACTGACCCTTAATGGTTCTGTGGTATTAACTTTATCTTTCAGTTGATAAATAGTAGTGTTTGATCTATAAGAGCCAGTACCAAAATAAAGAATGAGTAAGAGGAATAAAATTACTCATTGGGGAAAAAAACAAAACACTAAAATACAGTCCTTAAAACTGAAGCTAGCTTCCACTATAATAGTCCGGTGATAATTTGCAAAAACATCCGAACAACAGCAAAAATAAAAGTATGGGATCATTAGCATTGATTATCTGATAATTTACTAGAACCCTTTGCTTCGGATGTCAGATAGAAAGATGGATAGGTACATACATACACACATACATGGTCTTGAGAATCCTGACTATATAACCTTACAAGTGTATCCCACTTTATAAAACACTGGTATTTGGCCACATTTTTACATTCTTAACCTCATTTTACTTTATAGATTAAAAGTAAAGATTTCTGGAAGGTTAGCTTCAGTGAACATTTTTCCCATTCTGATAGCATAGCCCACATCTGTGAAGGGATATGTTGTCAATTGTCTCATGGATCTAGGATTTATAAATCAAGCAAGTCAATAAAGCATCTTGTGGGGCATACGAGGTCAGAATTATCTCCAGCTCACCTATATGCTAAGTGGAGCTGTCAAAACATTAGTAAATAACCCTGGTTATCTAAAAATTTGTTGGCTTCTGTGTGATGCTCTTTCGGGTTTTTTACTTAATGGTGGCCTGATGAATCCATTTCAACCTATTAGCATTAATTTGTTTGTTGCTGCTTATTGGTTCTCCATACTCAGAATTGGAAGAATGAGCCCACAAGCAGAAAACAAGTGTGGGGCCTGTGACATGGGTTTTTAGGAGGCAGGCATTTCTCTTAGTCAGAATTTTGTCCTGGTCAGAAAACAATTGTGTAAGCATTTTGAAATCTCTTCTCTAATTAACACCCCAGGCAAAATAAACCATTCATGCCTTGATTTTAGAAGTAGCTAAGTCAGATAAGGAAATGAATCGAATAGATACAGGTGGCATGCAAACTGCACTCCAAAATTAGTTCAGCTTCACAAATAAGGGCAGAGAAAGCTGGGAAATTCAGCAATAAGATGTCAAATCCAGAAGTCACTTAAACCTTAAGACCTTGCCATAGGCCCCCTCATAACACAGAAGATCACGACTCCAAAATGTCCTTGACTGAGTTATAAGCAATCTAAGGTCAGTCAGCATTGCTTCCTTGAGCTGGCACAATGAGCATACTAAGGTGTTCCAAGCTACTGTTATTGAGATGTGGAACCAAATACACATTGATTTTCATACAGAGATCCCAGTTGTACTCTAAGTCAAAAAAAATTTTCCTGTAAGATAACTCCTATAGCCTGAGATATAATAACATAAACTCAGGGAAGGCCAAGCCTAAGAAGAGGCCCTCACATCAGCCCATGCTGGATTATTTTGGGTTGCTCAGTCTGGGCATACGTCATGCTGTCCTGCCCTATGTACCACCAGCTCTGCACTGTCGTCCTCTATAGTAGCTTTTCTGAGTGCTTCTAATGGGCCAGTGTAGGGTTAGTGAATTAATCAGGCTTTTTTACCCCACTAACTTCTGTGGCTCTCACTTGAAGTATTGATTGTGTTGATGCAGAAGGTGCTTGGGAGCGTGGGCTTGGGGCGCGCATGCCTGATGGTGGACACCTGGAGAGTGGGTGTGGGCTTCCGCGAGTGTGCACACCTGCGCCTAGAGGCCAGGGATACAAGGCAGTGTCACTCAGAGATGGGGAGGGCTAGGGAGGATGGCTACGAGAAGACGAGTTATACAGACAAGGCAAGAAAGAATGCCAGAGAGAACCCAGAGAAAGTAAAGATCTGTGGGGGACTGGGAGGTTCAGTTGCCTGCCTGCTTTCCAGCCCCCCTGCCCAAACTGTGCCTGCCTCCTCGCATGCCAGCCTCCCTGCCTGGTGTGCCTGTGTACCTGGTTGTCTGAAAGAGCATTAAAGCCTGTAAAATCCAGTGAGGGCTCCTGGACTCTCCTTATCATTCTTCGAGAATCGATAGTGGCCCTGCCCTGTGCACACTTGCACAACAGCCAGGCACTGCACCAAATATTTGGTAAGAAGCACTCATTTGATCTTCCAGAGTTATCCGAAGTGTTATTATTCCCACTATTATTTGAGTCAGTGTTATTATTCTCATTTTTCCTACTAAGAAAACTGAGGTCCAGACATAATGGACTTACCCAGGTCACACAGATAGTGAGTGGGAGAGCAGGGTCTTTGCTACCTGGCAAAGGTTTGTGAGAATTCAAACATTCCTGACATATAATAAGTACCAAATAAATGTCAGCTATTATTTTTTAATTTAGACTCTTATATGATATTGTTATCCTATATATTTTTTTAAAGATTTATTTATTTATGCACACAAGAACTGGGGTGCAGGCCAGAGGTGTGGGGCGATGAGAGGGTTCACCAGAGACAGAGCCAGGAGCAGAACAAGCAGACTGACCGAAATATACTGCTGAAGGGAGCAGTGGGCGAAGCAGGAGAGGCCTGCTGCGCCATGTGGGAAGCTCCCTGGCTGGGGATTGAACTCATGCTGCAGTGGCTGCGGACAGCTTCATAGGATGAGACTTAACCCGTTGTGCCACTGGGGAGGCCCCATTATCCTATATTTTAACTAGGTTTTTATGTACTGTCTTAAAATACTTTGGCTTTAATGTTGATTACACTCTTACCTTGATTTATCCTCTCAATACTGTGGAATTTGACATGATGCAAACATACGTCTTATGAGATGACAAATAACCTATTGCGATGGTTAATTTTATGTCAGCTTGGATGGACCACAGTGTCCCCATATTTGGTTAAAACTTATTCTGGATGTCACTATAAGTATGTTTTCTGGACGAGATTTACATTTAAAGCAGCACACTTTGAATAAAACAGATTGCCCTTCATAACATGGGTGGGCCTATTTCAATCAGTGAAGGAAAGGTCATAATAGAACAAAGACTGACTTCCAAGAAAGAGAAGGAATTCTGTTGGCAGACAGTCTTCAAATTTGAACTGCATTATCACTGACTCCCTGGGACCCCAGTCTGATAGCCCATTCTATAATCATGCAAACACAAGCCAATCCCCCCCCTTACACATACACACACACACACACACACACACACACACACACACACACACACACTCTATTGGGAACCCAGACAAATACACCCACAAACTAAAATGTCACAAACGAGCCTGGCCCATAGGCCACCAGCCTACACAAGTTTCATCATTTCTCCCCATCCTTCCTGGAACCATGAGAATTATACAATCCCTGAATTTCTCCCAAAGGGATAGACCTTTAAAACCTTTTGTTAGTTTATTTGCTCTTACTCCTTTATGGGTTCAGTTTGCCTGCAAAGAAGTACTTCAGGATGCAGGATAAAAAAGTGCAGAAGTGCCCGCAGTGTGACTAGATTTCCAGAGAATGCAGCTTCTTCCAGACACTCGGTATCCTGAGCACAAGTCCACACAGCTGGTGAGGAGGGCAGTTTGGCCCAGTCCCCTCAGCTGTGTTGCCTCTGCTACAGCTGGCCATGGCCTTTGTGCTGGCTGAACACCAAGATGTGGTTCATTAAATATCATGCCAGAGATTTTAGGGCTAATTATTTAAATTCCTTAAGGCTAATCTTTAAGAAAACAGTAGACAATAATTTCAATAGCATGCAAAAGATTAGTTATACACCATCAAAAGCAAGTGTAGTATGTCACCACCATGTTACAGCAAGGACTTCCTTTTCATAGGTTAAGGATGGACTTCTTACAGCATGGAATAATGGGGGATGATAGAAACAGCTGGTGGGAGGTTTAATATAGTCACAGGTGAGTGGATTTCGCGCCTTCATTTTCTCACTATTGTCACTTTTAAAAGAAAAAAGCTACACCCTCCAGAAAGCACAAGATATAAAACTAATGTTTACCTTTCAATTAAAGACCTCAGGCTCTTGGTTTAAATGCAACACCCAACACCAGTGAGAAGATTTTTCTAAGAACTGTGAAATGCAGGACCTTAGCTATAAGTATATCTGCAAAGGAATTCGACTAATGAGCTTTAAAGTCCCTGACAACACAGCTTGCTCTGGGCTGGTTTGGTCTACACCATTGTTACCCTAGGTATGTCTTTTTTCCTGAAATCTTAGTCTACTAAGACATATTTGAGGTTTGACAATCAAAATGTTCACATGGATTCCAATATTCCTTTTTTCCCTTTAAAGTCTGGCCAGGGAAACTATTAAAGTGATACCACAGGTATTGTCCAAACATTTCTCCTTTTTAACAGATCTTACAATTTTTTAGTTTTAGTATGACAGCAAAATTGAACAGAAAGGTAAAGAGATTCCCCATATACCACCTGCACCCACATTTGCACACCTTCCCCATTATCAATATTCCTAGCAGGGGGGTACATTTGTTACAATCGATAAAGATACAGTGAAAATCAATGTGGCTCAAAAACCAGAGTTTACTTTAGGGTTCACTGTTGGTGCTGGACATGAAATTGGAGACACCGACTACCCCAGGCTCTGGTGCTTGACCCCAGAGTACTGCTTGGAGGCAGTGCAAGCAGCAGTGGGTGGGAGGCATTCTACTGCCCACCGCCAATGACCTCACTGGGACTCAGCTGCTGACATAGGCCAGCAGTAATGGCAGACAGCAGTGGTTCCCCTAGCACGTTACCCCAGAGCAGGCAGCCCCTGGAGCCCCAGATGGCCAGCTCCAACACTGGGGCTCCCTCCAGCTGCAGGTAGTAGAGAGGCCCATGGATTTGGTGCCTGGATCATGGAATGGACCCATCAGGAGTGATCTATAAGCTGATTGGTAAATGGTCCATTCAGCCAAAGTATTGCAACTCGGCCCAATTTAGACTGGTAGATGGGGGACCATGAAAGAGGAGATAAGGCAGGAGGGAAGGGAGTTTGGGACTTGTTTGGAACTCCTGCACTCCCATGCTAGCTGGACTCTTACTTGCTCAGTCTCTAGCCCTCTTGGAGGTGCTCGCTCACTGTACTCAGACGTATTCAGCGCTGACCTCCGAAGGAAGAAGAGAAGCTGAAAGGCTTTGCTAAAAAGCCAAAGAGCTTTCCAGCGGCTGAGTTGGCTGCATTTGCCTCTAGCCTGCCTCTGATATCACCTGAAAGGAGCACCAGGCCTTGGGCCTGTTCTCTCAAAGAGTTGTTTGTTGTCAGTGTGGGCGAACAAAGAACTGTAATGCTAGAGACTCTACTGACTTTTTTATAATGCCCTATACTTGGAAGTACAAAGTATAGTATGTGCCTTTTCAGATTGTCTTTCTTCACTTAGTAATATGCATTTAAATTTCCTCAAGTCTTTTCATAGCTTGATAACTGATTTCTTTTTAGTGTTGAATAATTTTCCACTGCCTGGATATACCACAGTTTATTTATCTATTGGCTTACTGAAGCATATTCTGGTTGAAAAAACTTGCAGACTTCTTTGAAATACCTCCTTGAAAAATAAAAAGACTGGTAACTTTGGGGGAAAATAAAATGCTAATTGTTTATTTCACTATACTTCCAGATTAAAAGCTGCAAATCTAACAGGGGTGGTGGACAGATTGAAGGCAGTGACTGAGTAAGGGACACCAAAGAGTTATAAAAACATTATAGTATTTGATATGATTTACTGTTGTTCAATCACTCAATGTTAAATCTTACATAAATTAAAAATTTTGAGCACATGTATAAGTACCACTGAAGTGCACAGCACTATTTGCAACTTCAACTTTAATCTAGCAACTTCCTTCATGTAAGACCTCAAATTTTTCTACTGACTGCCCCATTACACTGAGAAAATAATATTAGCCTTTACATTAAGAGACAAAGCAAAGTAACTATGGAAAAAATAAGTCCCTGACATGATGATGATGTACACAGAAACATTGTTAAGAAAAATCAATTGGTTGCACTTAGTTATTTGGATCACATGGTTCAAAATAAGGTTTTTTATCACACCCTTCCATTGTTTCTGAGCCATTTATTCATCTCCATGATAAGGTAAGCTCTAGTAAGTCATCGTGGTTCCCTGACTTAGGTCCTGAATCATGGTACTCAGTAAACATTTACTGAGAGAATGCCCATTTGTTTCACCTCACCTGAGAAATGCTGTTGGGCCAATGTGAACCTCCAAGCTAGAGAGAATAAAGATAAATTGTTCTTTGAATGTGTTTTGAGAATTTTATGTACCATCTGATTAACTGATTAGTGGCATCTTGGGATATTACCAATTTGAGAACCCCTGCCATTAGCATCTCTCATGTGGGGGTGAAACTCAGCCCAGGCTGCCTCATTGGAATAGTGTGAATCTCTGGTCTCTGTTGTGTGAGGCTCTTGCTCATCTGTAAGTCCAGTAGGGCTGGACTCAGAGACCTCTACAGACTCTTATAATCTGACATACTATATTTTCATAATACAAAGAGTCCTCAGAACACAGGTTAACACTGTTTATTGCCTTTGGCATCAAATGTACCAAATCAGCTTGCAAATGAAACTTCTGTGTTTTTTAATCAATAAACATTTACAGAATCACTATTATGTTAGTAGACACTGAGAACTGACATGACTGATGACCTCTATCAATAATGCTAACTGTTATTTAACAGTCATCAGCATGCAACGGTCACTCTTCTAATATTTTATATCTGTTGTGAATCCTTGCAATTATCCTATCAGGTAAGAACAGGTACAAAGCTAAACCACTGAGAGGGTATACCCACCACCAGTAAGTGAATGAGGTGGGATTCAAATATAGGCAATGTCACCCTAAAGTCCTTACTCATAATAATTATACCATAATAAAAAAAAAATCCAAACAAATTACAAAAGAAAACAAAGAATGTGAAGTTATTTACAAAACTGCATTTCCTACATGCATTTAACCAGTAACTAAAGGAAAGGAATTACCCGTATAATCTAAAGTAGATTTGGTGGCTGGATTCAGGATTAAAAGCAATGATAAAAACCAAAGTCTCTATCTCTATATTTTTATTTGGGTTAATCTTATGATTTTGGTTTAGAAGGAACACACTGGGAAAAGGTGGAGGAATTTGACCTTGGACCAGTGTGAGGTACTTCTGGGTGGAAGGGTCACTCCAAATAACCTGCAAGAAGATTCAAGTTCCACTCCCACGTATCAATGGCAAAAACCCAGATGACTCCCACCCATGGGTGTTTTCCTCTTTCCCCCCAGGAATATTGACTTCACACGCTATAGGGGTTAGTACTAGAGCTACAGCAACATTGTGGTTAAGATGGGACCTACACTTAACTCCATACATGAAAAGAAATTCAAAATGTATTAAAAATGTGGATATAAAAACCAAAACTATAAAATATGTGAAATACCCCTTATCTGAGTAATGGGGAGGAAAATAGCACCTACTTAATAGGATAGCTATGAGGGTTAAATGAGATAATACATCTAAATATAACATTAAGGCCTGGCACATAGTAAATATGCAAACTATTTGTTATTAATATTATATAAGGCCAGCACATACTAGTTAATAGTGTCCCTCAAATAGACCACATGCCTACAGGGAAGGTTTTTGACACTTTTTGTATCTATCTTTGCATTTAGTACTTCAATGCGCAAGTACATATTAACAGAATGATTGTCAAGCAGGGTAAAATCTGAGAGCTAAATTCTTTATACTTAAAGTCCCATAACAAACAACAAAGCACATACGTGAATTACCACTTGCTCCTTTGATCATTCTATTCAGATATATATGATCAGGTTGTTTTCTCCTTTATAAATCACAGGAATAACTTCAGGAAGCCTCATATAAGGTTAAATATTTAAAACAGAACTGTGTATGAGCCTGAAAATATCCAGACAAACACATGTTGAAAACCTTTTGCAAAACCCACCACACACAATGAGCCAAGGGTGGCCAGAGTATCCTTCCAGCTGTGCACTCAGGGCACACACACCCATTTGTCAGGGGTTGTCCATCTTGAGCACAGCTTGCAGTCATCTTCTCAAGAATGAGGTCACTCCAGAGCCCATATGGGCAGACGGACCACAGAATAAGATATGTCTGCTACAGACATATCTGGAAGAATTGGGTCTAACAACTATAATAGAAACAGGAAATGAGAGTTAGGTCAGTCCAACAGTACAGTTGCTGAAAAAGCAAAGCTTAGCCATGTGGTATAATTTTCATGCTCCATAATGTTTACCACCTATCAGTCAATATTACCAACAAGTTAGGCTGTGACTAGGAAAAGCAAACAAACAACAACAAAAAAATAACCCTGAGGGTGTCCATCAGAACTTCCCCCTCCATAATCTTCCTGTGCTCCAAATCAACATATCACTAGATCTAAAGAATAATCCCACTCAATGGCACATTGATTTCCTCTACTCTCTAGAGCCATTACAATGATTTTTGAAAATGGGAGTTGGGGTGGGGGGTGTCTCACAGATGTATAAAACAAGAAAGAAAATATGAATCTACAAGCCTCTTTCCTTACAGTACGCAGACATATATGATCATGTATGCACACATTCACAAGCTCACACATACACATGTGTGAGCAAAACATGCCTACTTAGTGCTTCTGCTCTATATGGGAAGTCATTTTGAGAAAATTGTTGCTGGGTCTCTGAGGTAGGAGAGTAGCAATCTCTCAAGATGGTTAGCTTATAGCTTGATGCTGTGATGTTATTGACCTCACTTTCCAAGTGCATGTCCAAGGCTGTCTGCTGACCTGAAAACTTTGATTACTCTCTGCCACTTTGCCCTTGAACTCACCTGAAACTTGATGTCTTTTTGGCTGATGATAAAAGCCATGCACAGCTAAGACATGCCCTCTGACAGAATAACTAGCACCAAACTTGGCTAACTTGAAAAAAAAAACTCTACTGTTCCTATAATCCATGATTTTATCTTTAAAATATACTACTATGTTTGAAATTTGGGAAGAATCCTACACAAAACCCTTTCCAATGCCGCAAACTCTCTTCAATCCTTTCATTTTCTTGAAGCCTTAGAGTCTCTGTGCTATATCACCTAATCATAAAATATTTTACATAATTCTCCCACTGTTTCAACTATATTAGGCCTACTTTCCAAAAAAAAGGTAGGTCCAGGAAGATGTAAGGATCAGAAAAAAAATGCTTAGAAGGAAAGGTTTTTCTTAGTATCTATTTTAAAACAAAATCAGGGAGGAAAATAGAACTGACTGAATTGATTATCTGACCATACATTAATGTATATAAGAGTTAAGTAGAATGCCTCAGATTTCATCTTATCTGTCAAAGAGGAAGGTGTTCAGCCTAACAAGAAGAGTATGTACAAACTTAGGTGATAGTAAGTACAGCCCAAACCAAGAGTCAAATATAAGACTAGTAAGTTAGAGTGAATGAAATTAAATCCTGTGACCCAGAAGAAATTATTCACTCAAGAAAAATTACTGAGCACCTTAAAAACCCACAAAACTTAGGGATGATCTTAGAAAAAAAGACTAGAGAGTATTCATCTGAGTACAGATAACTCAATACAGTCAAAACTTCATTCACTAACAAATATCTGTCAGTAACCTACTCATGCCAAGACTACTTAGTATATGTCTAGAATTATTTTTGTGAACTTTAAGTAGAAAATAAAACAATAAAGTCTCCACTCTTATGGAGTTGACAAACTAGTGGTAGAGAAATTAAACAATCAAACAAGTAAACATATAAATGCAGTTGGTGGTAAGTGCCAAGAAGAAAAAATAAAGCAGAGTAAGGGAGTAGAATGTGAGTATGGGAATGTGTAGGAGTACTATTTTAGACAGACGAGTCAAGTATGGACTTTCTGAGTAGGTGACATTTGAGCAGGAATGAATGAATGAGTGAAATCCAAATAAATTAAGCCAAAAAAAGGTTCTTAACTGAAGAGCACTTCAAGTATAGGAGAAAGCAAGTTCAAGAGTCTCAAGTAAGTGTATTAAAGAAAAAGAAAGAATGCCCAGGTGACTGACTGGAGCAGAGGAGGGTGAAGAGTGAAATGGGGTAAGAAGGATCTTGAAGACTTTTGAGTAGGGAAGTATCATATGGGGTTTACAATTTTAGAAGATTGCTGTGTGGAAATACATTAAATAGAATTCCAGAGACGTAACTCTCAAACAAGTTAAAAAAAAAAATTTCATGAATCCAGGAGCGAGATGAAAGCGGCAGGGGTAGCAGTTAGTGGTAAAGGCATGATACCATGAGAAGGAAATTTAGATAGGGCATTTCAACGAATTGCTTGAGGGGAAGAGTCAAGAATGACAACTAGTTTTGGGTGGAGCAACTGGGTACATAATGATCTGCTCTTTACTAAAATGAGAAAGATTGATAAGGGAACAGCATTGGAAGCCAGAGCAGAGAATTGAAAGTTAGATGAGAAGTTCTGTAATGCAATTGCAGAAAAAGCTAATAGGTTGTCTTGAAATTTTAAAGAAATTTAGTTATCCTGTGTAACTACAAAAGGCATTTGAGTAGAGGTAAGTAGAAGACACCAGTAGATAGATTCAGAAAAGAGGGCTGTACTATCAGTTAGATAACTGTTCCAGAGAAGACAGACAAGTACTCATCAGGGGAGCATAAGATAGTAGGTTAGACAAGATGATATCTAAGTTCCTTCCATCATGAGAGTTTGGTGACTCTAGGAGTAAACTATTTCAGAATAAAAATCCTGTTCTGTTTTTTTTAAAGACTCTAACAGGGTACATAATAGAGGTGCAAAATATATTTTAAAAATTCAACTTTTTTGACTAAGCATTCAGATCTAACCAATGAAATCTTTTAAATAGTTTTTAGGTTTTTAATTATTTTGTCTTTGTGTGTATGGGGGTGTTGATAAGAAATGTATTTTCTGCAACAACAACAACAAAAACTTGGATCAACTCTTTTAATTATTAATAATAAAAAAAGGCTCACAATAACCAAGGACAACACACAGAACCCTAATAAGTCATTTGGTAATACCTTTCTGCTCCTAAAAAGGATGGGGTAGAGGAACAGCCAAAGAGCATGAAAAGAAGACAGACATTCCAGGTAGGCGGTGATCTTAAATAATTGTATTCCAAATGATTAGAATAAAATAAGATTCTAAATGGTCAGAATAAAATAAGATTTTCTGTGTAAAACACCTAGCACAGTTCTCGGACTTCAAAAAATGGTTCCTGCTATTGTAGCACTAAAAATGAATTATGAATGTTCAGTCATTTCTTTTTTTTTTTTTAAGATATTTTCTCTTTTGTTTTTTAGATTTTTTTTTAAATTTATTTATGCATACAAGTTGGAGTACAGGTCAGAGGCATGGGGAGGTGAGAGGGTTCACCTGAGACAGACTGGGGAGTAGAACAGGCAGATCAACGGAAATACACTGCTGAGGGGAGCAGCGGGCGAGGCTGAGGGGAGCCCTGGGCGAGGCAGAAGAGGCCTGCCACACCATGTGGGAATCTCCCCAGCCGGACTTTGAACTCGTGTCGCTGCTGCCAGCTCCACAGCGCAGTGTTTAACCGCTGCGCTCCCAGGGAGGCCCCTCAGTCATTTCTATATGTTGAGCTGTCTGACTTTTGGTTTAAGAATCTCCAGAAATATGAGGTAGGGCCTTTCCAGGACCTTCCTTTTATAATGTTCAGGGCCTGGTTCTGAGGCTCCCTGATGGGTTGTTTATAAAATGAGAGGGTAGAATGGCCTTTATGTCCTTCCAGCTCTCACAACCAAAGCTTCTACAAGATTGACCACCATGGAGAATATTCCAAAAAAATATGATAAGACTGCAAAACTGGAATTAATAATGAATTTTAGTAAAAGTGGTTCAATTTGATATAACCATATGGAAATAAAGAACTTTTCTTCATAACAGTCAGAACTTTCACAAAAACATGACATTTATAGAAGCAAAACTCACAAAATACTTAAAATTAATGTTAGCAAGTCATAGAAGAGACCACGTACAGAAAGCAAAAAAAAAGGAATTTACCCAAAGGATACAAAAACACTAATCCAAAAGGATGCATGCACCCGTATGTTCATTGCAGCACTGTTCACAATAGCAAAGGTATGGAAGCAACCCAGATGTCCAAAAATAGATGATTGGATCCAGAAGATGTGGTACATATACACAATGGAATACTATTCAGCATGGAAAGAAGATAAACACATGCAATTTGCAGCGACATGGATGGAAT
>PVIJ01009091.1:0-69192 GCA_004024925.1 Scalopus aquaticus | reverse complement strand
TAATTCACTTTTTTGGCTTTCTCTGGATTTCTTTAGCTCCTCTACTAGTGTTTTTAAATCTTCCATTTCCTTCAATTTCTTCTTTATGGATTCGTTCTCGTTCTTCAGTTCTTTTAAATCATCCAGTTCCTTCAATTTCGTCTTTATGGATTCATTCTCATTCCTCAGTTCTTTGTTTATATCCCTCAGTTCTTTGTTCCTTTCATTTAATTCTATCAATTTTTTTGTGATGGCTATTTTGAAGTCTTTATCTGTTAGGTGGATGTAATCTTCTATGGCCATATTAATGGGTTCTGGAGAGGGAGTTTCTTTTTGTGGTGTATTGTTTTGAGAGTCATTTGTGACTTTTTTTTTCCCATTGTTGGTTTTCTGCTTTGCTCTGTTCGTAGTTTTCCACTGGTGCTGGCGGGCATGACTTCTGGTTTTACTTGCTCAGGAGTGTTTGCGGTTCCCTAGTGTCTGAGTTGCCTTGGCTGTGACTAGATAGCTTCATGGTTTTTCTTATTATTCTTTGTTGAATTTTTGTGTTTCTCTTGGCGTGTCTCCAGTGTGTTTCCAGTTCCGAGTTTAATTAGCGAAGATGAAGGGGTGGTTTGTAGTAACAGAGAAAGAAAAGAGAAAAGAGAGGAAGGGGAAAAGAGGAAAAAAACGAAGAAAAAAAAAGAAAGAAAGAAAAAACAGGGAGAAAAAAGAAAAAACAGAAAGAAAAGGGGAAAGGAGATGAAGAAAAGTAGGAATGCAGGACCAAGAGAAAAAGGTAAGTTAGAAGTTAAAAAAAAAAAGGTGGTGGTATAATAATAATAAAATAGTAAAAAATAAAATAAAATAGTAGTAAAGAGAATAAAAGGGATAATAATAATAAACTAGTAAATAATAAAAAATAATAATAAAGAAAATAACGTATTGGGGAGATATGAATTTGGAGTTCTGTAGTCCTTTTGCTCCCAGGTTCTGGGGTTTCTGGTTGGGTCCCCTGCTGGGGTTCAGCGTCTCCTTTCCAGCGACATATGTTGTTGTCTTGTTGTTGCTGCTGTCATTAGTCCTTGCTTGGAGTCTTTCTATTCTTTTTCCCCTCTCCCCCCTTTTCCTCCGATGTTTGCCTGGGGCTATTCCTGCCCCTGGGGTTATGTCTGGTGGGGGGGCGTTGGGAGCTCCTGGTCTTAGTTTGTTTTCTGCTGCTTGGGGCCTGCTACTCCACGAGGGGGTGCAAGGGTGGAGGTTGCGGGTGGCTGTTGATCAGCGTTTCACCTCACCTAGTTTCTAGGGTGCCAGTGTGCAGCCGCCTAGAAGTTGGAGGGGGTGGCGAGTGCTGGGCCGTGTTCACCACCTGTTGTGGTCTTTTTTTTTTTGTTTGTTTGTTTGTTTTTTGCTGCCCTCCGTGTGCCAAGATGCTGACGCTTTGCAGGGGAGGGTGGGGCCAGAGAGTTTATCAACAGGAGTATGGGAGGGGTTTTGGGGATTGTCAGTAAATAGTCTTTAAATTCCATCCTGGAGATTTTTTTGCAACAGGTATGGGAGGGGTTTTGGGGATTGTGAGTCAATAGTCCTTAAATTCTATCCTTCCCCTCCTATTCATTTGCATTCTAAAGCCCAGACAGAGGTTTTCCGCAGGAGGTTTTCCAGCCCAACCGGTTTTTCTGGCTAATCTATCAACTAGCAGACAGGGCGGGGGAGGTTTCTTGCTTGTACTTTCTCCCCTTTGAGATGTTACCTAGCCCCAGGTGGGGGATGGGACACGGTGACCCTCCCGCTTTCCTGCTCCTCAGGGCTGCCACGCAGGGAAGAGAGGGGGGTCGTGGGGTGGGGGAGTGGGGGTCGTGCTCCCAGTCGGCTGGCCGCCGACCTCACCGCAGTTTCTAACCTTGTATTCAGTGGCTCTCAGGAGAAGCTGGTCCGCTCATATCTCCTCTCTGCTCCTCCTTTGTGTGGGATTAGATGTCCCCTTTCTTCTCTTTACTCTGACTCTTCAGTTTATTTTTAAGTCCAAAGCACCCCCAGGGTCGATTGTATTGCATAGGGTATCCGGTTCTCTTCGAGACAGCTCTCAAAGTTAGGGATATTTTTCTCCAAGAATCGATTTTTTGTAGGAGAGCCTGATCCTAGCGTCTGTTCGCCGCCATGTTTTGGGGGCGTGTCCATTTAATATTTTTTTAATCTTTATTTTGGAAACAAACTATATCAAAAGTTTAAGAAATTTCTTCCAAACTGTCTTCCCTCCAACACACACACACGCACACGCACATGCACACACTCTCCCTCTCTCTATCTTTTATTTTATTTTATTTTTTTAAAGATTTATTTATTTATACATACAAGCTGGGGTACAGGCCAGAGGCGTGGAATGGTGAGAAGGTTCACCAGAGACAGAGTGGGGAGCATAACAGGCAGATTGACTGAAATACATTGCTGAGGGGAGCAGCGGGCGAGGCAGGAGAGGTCTGCCGCGCCATATGGGAATCTCCCCGGCCAGGCTTCGAACTTGCATCGCAGCTGCCAGCAGCTCCACAGCACAGTGCTTAACCGCTTCGCCACCAGGGAGACCCCTCTCTATCTTTTAATGAGATGATTAATTTTATGTGTTAACTTGATTAGTCACATAATGCTCAGCTTAACCTCACTCGTAGATATGCCTGTAAGGGTCTTTCAGGATCACATTTGAACTTAAAGCAGTGTCGTCATAAAGTCGGTTGCCCTTCCCCATGTGGACAGTTATCATCCAGTCCATTGAGGGCCTGAGAAACACAAAAGGTCCAGGAAGGATGATTTTCACTCTTTTTTCCCCTGTCTCCCTGCTTGAGATGGACATCTCATCTTCTCTTGCCTTTACACTAGGATTCACTTCATTAGCTCCCGGGTCCTCACACCTTCTGCCTTAGAATGAATTACATCACTGGTTTTCCTGGATCTTCATTTTGCAAGCAGCATCTCACAGGACTTTTCAAACTTTATAATCATGTGATCTAATTTCTCATGAAAAAAAATCTGTCTTTCTGAAAAATTCTGAAAAATATTCTTTCACACACACCACACACACTTTGACAACATGCATACACACATTGGGGATACTTTTGTCTCTATACTTAAAGATTGACCTGTTATTTTTAATTTTAAAATAGTTTGTAATGATTTTTAATGTGTAACATCTAACAAAAGATCACTCAATATTTCAAATTGAAAAATGCAACTAAAGACCATGCATAATGCAGATATTCAAGACTAAAATATCCTCAGTGAGACTATGTATTGTGTATTCATGACATGTTTTAGAATAGAAAATATTCAGATATCATATGCTATGATAATTTCTTCAAAAACAAGTTTTCAACTTGATCCATCACATTTTAGTTCCTGTTTTGCTTTTAGTTGTTGCTGTCGCCTTTAATTTTAGCAAAGGAGGTACTATGAGAATTTATGATAGATTTTTTTCCTGTCAAAATAACTTCAGGTTAGCAGTTTTCACGATGGTCTCTATTAGTTTTTGTTCTTACATTAAAAGAGATCTATGACCATTTTGAACTGTATCTTTTGCACTGTTAGTAGACAGAATGAGGTATACCCCAGGACCACCAAACAGGCCTGCTCTAAATGAGTTCTGCCACTCTCTGTATAGAAACAAAGTATACTCTTTTTTTAAGAGGTATTTATTTATGCATACAAGAACTGGGGTGTAGGCTAGAGGTGTGGGGTGGTGAGAGGATTCACCAGAGACAGAGTGGGGAGTAGAACAAGCAGATCTACTGAAGTACACTGCTGAGTGGAGCAGCAGGTGAAGCAGGAAATGTCTGCTGAGCTGTGTGGGAAACTCCCTGGCCCAGGATTGAACTCATGCTGCAGTGGGTGTGGATAGCTTCATAGTGCTGAGACTTAACTCCTTGCACCACCAAGGAGGCCCCAAAGTATACTCTTAGTGCTTAGAAGCATCAAAAGAAAAGAACTTTAATACAGTTACTGTACAATAGAGAGAAGAGAAAGACTATAGCTAAAATAGTTTCCCCGTGATACACCCAAAGTTAACCATTGCCTCATGGATAAATGCCCAGTCAAAGAGAATTGACCTAAAGCAGGGCTGCTGATGTCCCAAACCTTGTAACAATATAAAGTACCTTCTGGTGGGGGAACCATAAGAAAGGGGCAAAGGGGCCAGGCAAGTCTGAAAGGAAAAGAACAAAATCAAAATACGTGTCAAAAGAGACCCCGGGGGCCTCTCACCCGTGTCGCAAATGTTTCCATGTGCCCCAAGTTCCCGGTATAAATCTAAGGCTGAGAAGTAAGCACAGCTTCTTCATCACCTGTCTCTCCTCCATGTGCCTCTTCCAAGTCTTCTACCCTTTCTCTTTTTTCCCAAGTCCTTTTTATTTTCCCCTTGTTGTCCAGTTCCACCCTCCCTTATTTGGAGCAGGGAACCTGGAACCTCCTCTTTGTATGGGGATTACACTATTACAGTACTACCTATAAAATGATTTTTTTAACCTTAAGGAGAAGGTGTAACTACCCTTTTCATATTCTAAAATTTCAGACTTTGACACTATAAATTAGATAATAAATGGACACTTGACTCTGAGAGTAGATTTCTCTTGAACAAGAATGTTTTGCAATGGCATGACAAGGTATCTTCAGTCAAAAATGGTCCTATGTGGAGATAATGTTTTTCATTTTAGTACTTGGCACTGCCAACTTACAGAAAATAATTCTCTAAATGCCTGATTCATTTTGCTACCTTCTATTTGTCTCACTCAAACTAAATATATTAAAGGAGTAATTATTGACCAAATTAATAAAGCAGATCTCACATATCAGAAAAATATCAAGTAAGCATATAGGTAACAGCATCAAAACATGATTAGGTCAGAAAGGAATCTTCAAATAATTTTGTCTCTGGTTTACCTTATACTTGTCACATTATTATTTTTATTTTTTTATTATTCTTTTTTTTTACATTATTGTGTATTCCCCATAGGTTACCCACCACCAATTCACCCGTGAACCATCACCATAGTCCGTTTTGCTCTTTCCCACCCTTTTTTGAGCCCTTATCCTCCCCCTCCCTTGCTGGATGTCTCTTTCTTGTTTGGTTCACCTATATTCCAGTTATAAGTGAAACTATTCAATATTTTTCTCTTTCTTTCTGGCTTATTTCACTGAGCATTATCCCTTCTAGCTCTCTCCATGTTGCTGCGAATTGCATATGTTTATCTTTTGTGAATGCTGACTAGTATTCCATTGTGTATATATACCACATATTCTTGATCCAGTCATCTATTTTTGGGCATCTGGGTTGTTTCCATATTTTAGCTATTGTAAATAATGCTGCAATAACCATATGGGTGCATGTATCTTTTTGGATTAATGTTTTTGTGTCCTTTGGGTAGATTCCCAGAAGTGGTATTACTGGGTCGTATGGAGTTACATCCCCCAAAGCAAGGATAGCGAAGGAAAAGATAAATAGCTGGGATTACATCAAACTAAAAAGCTTCTGTACAGCAAAAGAGACATTAATCAAAACAAAGAAACAGCCTACATACTGAGAAAAAAATTTGCACTCCATACAACAGACAAGGGACTGATCATAAAAATCTACAAAGAACTCACATGACTCAACAAGAACAAAGCAAAAAATCCAGTCAAAAAAATGGGCAGAAGAACTTAAAAAAGATACTTCTCCAAAGAAGAAATGCAACTGGCCAACAGGCCTATGAAAAAATGTTTAACATCCCTCATAATCAGGGAAATGCAAATAAAAACCACAATGAGATACCACCTTACACCAGCAAGAATGGCACGTATCAAAAAAACAGGGAACAACAAATGTTGGCGAGGATGTGGAGAAAAAAGTACTCTCCTACACTGCTGATGGGAATGCAAACTGGTCCAGCCACTACAGAAAGCTGTCTGGCAGTTCCTCAAATTGCTATACTTGTCACTTTAAAAAGAGTAGTTGTTCTTCATATCTTCACCCTTGGTTGGTTACTTTTTCTTTTCTGATGGAGAAGAACAGTTAGAGAAATCCTGTATTATGAAAGGTGTACCACATGCTGGGTTCTCCACACTCTATATTCTTGTCACCATATATTCTTGTCATGAGAGTAACACCAGTGGTCTAAGAAATGCTGAGTGCAATTAAACTTCATTTTCAAGTTCATTTTCAAGCTCTTTGTGATATAAGTTTGTTATATGCTTGAAGATCTCTAGGCTGTCTAAACAGTGCAGATTCATTTGTGTTTTGGAAAGATCCTTAATTATTGAACAAAATGAATGGCACCCAGAAATTTATAATCAAAAAACATCCCCCCCTCCCGAAACCAAAAATCAGGTGTAGAACGAAAGGGGGGGGAAATTGAGAACTTGACATAGAAGGAACTAATGTTGTGTTTTAATTTGGAAGAAATGAATGACACTCGTGATGTCTTCACTCAAGGAATGATTTTATTACAATAGCTCCACTTATAATAAATTTTCTCACCAGAAAACATAAACATAATAATGATGCAAATATAAGAACAAAAATAAGAATACTCTCAATTCACAGTTAGATTCAGAATCCTTCAGTAAAGTGAAGATTCATTATATGCTTGTCAATTTATGTATCATTCTTGGTAAATATATCTTAAAATCCTTCCAAGTGTGTGTGTGTGTGTGTGTGTGTGTGTGTGTGTGTGTGTGTTTATGTGTGTGTGTTCAGATTTTACTTATTTATTATTGCTAGAAGAACTGGGGAAGGCCAGAGGTGCAGAGAGGTGAGATGATTCACTAGAGACAGAGTGGGAAGCAGAGCAGGCAGATTGACTGAAATTCACTGCTGAGGGGAGCAGCGGGCAAGACAGGAGAGGTCGACTGCACATTGCGGGTCAGCTCCCTTGTCAGGCTCAAACTCAGGCCATGGAGATGGGCTTTTGAAGTGATATTGCTGAGACTTAACCCCCAGGCCACCGGGGAGGTCTGTGTATGTGTGTGTTTAAAGTGAGTTTAAAATGTTAGAAAGTCAGTTGTTTTGTTGCTGCTCTCGCTTGTTGGTTCATTCTTTGTTTTCATGGCCAGTCATGCTGAGCGACCTGTGTATGAAATATCTCTTACATCTAAAACTTCAGATTGAGGTTTACTGAGGAAGGACAGTATCTTAGCACAATCACCTGGAATGCGTACTTACTCTTCTACCAAGGTCAGTTTTCTCAAGGCCTTACTAACAAGTAAAATACAGCCTACAGTTACATAGACAGTTGTTTATCCTATTTTTCAAATTTCTATTATGCAACATTTGAACAGATACAAATGTACGTGGACTAAAAATGAAAACACACAAAAATGTATATCGCAAAATGTTGAATTCCTGGCATATATATCCTCCAAGACATTGTAATATGAGAGTTTTTTATTATCAATTCCTTTTGATTTTATCTGAGATATGATATGATTATATATAAACACATACCCAAATTCTGTCTTATTTTACTTGCTTTTTAAAACTTGTATTATAGCTCAGATTACATTTGTTTTCAGCATATAAAGAACATTATCCTTTGTTTTAAAGGAAACAAACTATTCAATTGAAAGAATGCACTTAAACTATTGAGTCAGTTTTCATAGCTATACATTTTGATATATTTTCCCCCATTCCTTTCTTTAAGTAGGTAAGGTTGAGATGGATCTCTTAGTTTGAGTTCTACCAGAAGCAGAACTTTACAAAAGATCTTAGATACAAGTAGTTTATTTGACAGTGATCATGCTCACTGTAAAAAAGGAAGTGAGGAAGGACACACAAGGAAAGCAGAAACCCCAAGGAGAGCTCAGTTTTAAGAAATGTCACCGTGAGCCACTGGGGTATTGCTGGAGAACTTTGACATGGTATGCTGTGTCTTAGAGTTATTCCAATTCCAGGGCTGACATCAATCCAACAACTCCCCATACAATCCATCACTGACCTTGGGCTGCTGACTGAGGGACCTTAATTCTCCAGCACTTTTGGATTTCTCTGGATGTACTCTGAGCATGCTTTTAGAAGCAGAGAGGAAAAAATTAACTTCAAACATAATAGAAGATGTTCACATGAAGGAGCCTTCATATAGAGATAGAGAGAATATGAATTGGGAACCAAGACTAGAGTCTACATTATCATTACTGGAATGTCCTTTGCTAGAAGGTTTAGGTTATCTCCATCCTTAATTTTATAAATGGTCCTATATATTCATCTTAGCAATAACTCCATATACTTCCACCTATTCTCCTCCTATAGAATTTAAATAAACATCATGATAATCTAAAACTGTGAAAAAACCACCATTTTACTACATTTTTTTGGTCTCCAGTAATTTCATTAAGATTCAGATAAAACAATCTGTTTTTATTAAAAGATGTCTCCATCATTTCATTTGCTTTTCTATGAACTGCCTGTTCACACACTTGCCAATTTTAAAAGTCACATTATTGGTCTGTTCATTAATTTTCACAAGCTGATTACATATTGAAGAAATAAAGCATTTGTATTCTAAAAGGAGATCTATTTAAATAGATCCATACAAATATTTTGCATTATAGGTGTTTAATATGCTGCAGGAAAAAAATAGAAGATGGGTTTTCAGAAATTGATTGTTTCAAGGATATTATTCAGTTCAGAATAGAAATGATCAGATTTGCACTATAGAAAATCTTATCAACTTAAATTCTCTCCAACACCTTGCATGTATTTTTAATATATCATAACATTTTCCATGCCTTAATTTTTAATATTAAAAATATTTGGCAATTTAACTGTCTTCTATTATAATAAAGTACTTAAAAGCAGGGCTAAATCATGAATATCATTGGACAACTCAATCCACAGTCACAGAGGATTAACAGACCATTGAGTCTGCAGAAGTCTTACACATCCTATGGAACTCATAAGACTCCAACCAGGGCTTGAGAGGAATAATATTTAAATAGAAAAAAAAAGTAATTTGAGTATTTCTGGTTTTAAGAGGGACATAAACAAAACCATAGTGATAGAGATAAGTGTTGTAGTTGTGGATCAATGATGAGACTAGTTTGAGATTTGATAAAAATGTTTAAAAATAGCATTGAATCATTAAGACCTGGAATATATCGATGTTTTGGGTAAGAGGAGGTCATTGAGAATTCTTGAGTCATCGATGAAAAGAATTATTAAAGTGAAATTAAAGAAAAGAAACTAGCCTTTGATATATACATGTCATTTGTGCTGGAAGGCAGTGACATAGGAAACAGGGACACCAAGCAATGATTAATAAGTGTGGGGAAAACTATTTGAAAGAATTGCTGAACTTCAAGTGATTCCATGTTATGAATACAAAAAAATAAAATGGATTCCTTCTGAGAAGCAAGACCTAAAGCAGCAAAAAAAGACCTTATCTTGAAATCATCACCATATAATTATTATGCTTATGTTTTCAAATAAAATGCAAGGATTACTCTAAGAGCATTCTCATAGAAGAGAAAATATTAAATAGATATTTGTCAGCCTTTGATTATTCTGATTTCAAATTGTAAGTGTAAGCAACACTAAAAATCACCAAACTTTGATTTAATACCTTATGCTGCTTTGTTTTTGCAGATAACAATTTATTCTGCAAAGCTTTATAATACAGATTTTGAAAAGCATGAACTTCTAATTTGTCTGTACAACATCCAATAGACAATGGGATTTTAGGACATTTTTAGCAATCTCTTTTTCACCAAAAGATGAAACATCCAGTCAACTGAGACATTAAGGGAAAGCACAGTGCTCTTCTTCTAATGAGAGGCAGAAATTCACCCACAGTTGCCCAAACCATCTTAATGAACAGATTCCCCTTTCTTCACTGAAGTAACTCTGACAGACACTAACTCCTTTTACCTTAATACAAAATCATGGAAATGTGATTTCCAGGGAATCTCAATTTGCTGTCTCATTAATTCTCATTTTTATCTGATGGGTTCTTGGGCACTAGTACCTCTGCTCCTTTCAACAATATTATTTTCTCTTTGGTTTGCCACTGATGCTAGCCACTTGAAACTTTATACCGCATAAGCATTGATGAATGCTCATGGAAATAAATCAATTCATCTGACCTCTAGCTACTGGATACTCAGCATCAATTTTCTCTTTGTGGAAAAACTAATAAGTTCAGTAACAAAGTGGCTATGAAAGACAATGGAAAAAGACTTGCAGCTTATTTTTCTCATTCAACCCAGTGATTTTTCTTAAAGCTTTTGTCACAATAATGAGAGACTGTGTCTACATAAGATAGACTTTATCATAACATTGTATGTGAACAGAGAGTCAAAGTTCTATTGACAATGTAATAATTTATTTTGATGTGAACTATATGTTTGAGAGAGGAGTGATAAGATTTCCTTAATTTTAGATAAAAGCATTTCATAAACTTGAAGGCGGAAATACTATCAACTCACCATGAATCATTTAAAATTCAGCAGTTGTAGGAAATTGGCTTGATATCAAATAACAGTCAAGAACTTCTTTGAGGCTATCCCTGGTGGCGCAGCGGTTAAGTGCTGCGCTGTGGAGCTGTCGGCAGCAGCGATGCGAGTTCGACGCCCAGCCAGGGAGAGTCCCACATGGTGTGGCAGACCTCTCCTGCCTCGCCCGCTGCTCCCCTCAGCAGTGTGTTTCTGATCTGCCTGTTCTGCTACCCGCTCTGTCTCTGGTGAGCCCTCTCGCCGCCCCATGCCTCTGGCCTGTACCGCAGCTTGTGTGTATAAATAAATAAAATTAAAAAAAAAATAAGATCACTTTAAAAAAAAAAAAGAACTTCTTTGAGATCGTGGTGGGGCAAAGATTTCTAGGTAACTATAAAGCCCATTTTCTCTACATTTTGAATATACCATTGCACTGTTTTCCAGCTAGCCTTTTTGTAGAGAAGAAGAATAATGTGGTTAAGGTCTTGCTAATGAGATTGTAATCAGGAGCTGAAGCCAAAAGCTGTTACAGGTGGTGCCCACTTGATGGGGGTGCTGGTGAGAATGAACAGCCCCAGGTGAAATACAAACAAAATATCAGTGCGGGTGGAGACTCTGATAAGAAATATAAGGGCCTGCAAAAGCAGCCCCCAGGATTCAGCGTTTGGAATTTCAATATTTTCAAATCTTCGGCAAGTCCAGGGTCAGCCATTTCTGCCCCACTGTAGGGTAAACAAGAGAATCTTCAGGTTTTTCCACCCTCCCTGCAATGATAGACCTCTTCAGGCCTACACACATGCCTGATGGCAGGCACCTGAAGCAGGGCATGTGTGAGGGGGCACACCTGAGCCCAGAGACGAGGCTTATAAGCAGAGAAGAAGGAGGCAAGGTAGCAGCAGCAGAGAACTGCGTGTGGAGCAGAGACCACAAGAGAATGCCTGAGAGCCCGAGAGAGTGAAGATTTGTGGGGGGCTGGGAGGCCTGCCAGCCTCCCATCCCCATTGCCTGCCCTGTACATGGTTGCCTCTCTACAAGAGACCAGTAAAAGCCTAAAAAGCCACCGAGGGCCCAGGACTCCCCCTTTCTCCTTTGACCCGCCTCTGCCTCCGCAGCTCCATAGCGAACCTGCTCCTGGTGTTTTCCTGCTGCTCCACCCACCATGTCGATCTTCCAGAAGGTTGTTGCGGGCCTCTGAAGGACATGGAGAGGCTTCCAGCAGCCAGCCTCAGAGAGGAACACTTTGGAGGCTTTGAGGTAGCCAAGCGACAGAAACGTTCCCAGCTTTGCTGCTCTTACAGCCTGAACGGGAAGGTGAAGACCCGGAGCCGGCGCCTCGCTGGGTCTCCTGAGTGTGGCTGTTTGTCCCTTCGACTGATGCAGCTGCTATTTTGGGTGTCGATTACTGGTGCTGCATTGGGGCATCTTCGCAGCTCTGTTGAGCATCTCCTGTTGTGTCTTCTGCTGTCTTTGTGAGTTGGACCCCGGCCTATTGTTTGGCTGCCACGTGCTCTGTGTCCTCAGTGGCGGGGAGATGCCGTCTTGGGAGGCTTTGCGACTAGGACTATAAATCACTGGACACTGCTTCAGGCAAGGTAAATGGACATTTGTGGCCTCAGTGATTCTTTTTCCTTGCTTGTTTATAAACCACATTATTGTTGTTCTCTGAACCTGAGTAGTCTTGCAATTGTGCTCATGGGTGAAGAACCCAGACAGTGACTTGTAAACTATTTGGGCAGTGTCCTTGGGCAGTTTTTGATACAGCGGCCTATATCAAAATGAGGTCTGATGTTATACACACAGATGAACCCCCACAGAATATCATACATTTACCCCACCCCCTTTATCATGACCTGGGAAGCCAGGGTTTTAAAATTATGGAACTAAAACTATGAATGAACGCAAGACCTTAATTTCCATTTACTGTCGATCTGCCAGCTAATGAAGACCACCCATTTTTAAATTTCCGTGAGCAATATAAGCCACTGATAGTTATTAATTTCCATGTTAAAACTGAGTTTAATAAAAATTTAAATAGGAAGAAGAGATAGAAAAGACTAAATAGTAGAGGAAAAGCTCAATTACTAATTTTTAAAAATTTTTCATCTGTTTGGAAAATAGGTGACTCTCAAAATGGAAATTAAGTTGAATTTTACAAAGAAAAATATTACTTATTGTACTTGCACAGCCATAAAGTCCAAAAAATTGAACTCCATTTTCTAGAGCAAAATATTCCTTCCTATCAAATAGTTTCCATTGTATTTGATACAAAAATAATAGAATGGAAGAGAGAGAGAGAATATGGAGAGGAAAGAGAGGCAATGAGGCAATTGAAAAATAATAGAATTTCATTTTTCTCTTTCATTCTTTTCATCATGATATATTAGACATTTCTAGGAAGATTAATTAACTGAAGTTTGTTGTCGAATAAAGTGTTGCTAGTGAATGGTGAATATTTTCCTCATTTTTTTGTATAAAATGTAAACATTTTTATTTTCATATCTCCATATAGAAAAATCAGAATTCAAGAGCGTCAGTCAAATGAGAAAAATGCTTTATTACATTAGGTATGCAAATGCCATCATTTCAAGTTAAGATGGCAGAGAAACAAATCTGCCTCACACCGTTTGGGATCCCAAGAAAATAGAGCACATAAAACTATACAGTTTTTAAAGCATAATGTTGCAAGGATATGAAGCACTTGAAAGAAATAACAAGAAAATCTTGAACTTTGAAGAGGGATGGCAGAGTAGCAAGGCAGCACCCACTTCATGAGTACAAAGCAGAGCAGTGGCGCGGGAACCCTACACTTAGAGGGCCCTGCAGATGGTTTAATAACTTGCTGTCCCTGTCTTGAAATTCTTAATGATTTTTGAACAAGGACTCCCACATTTTCAATTTGTGCGGTAACCTGAAAATTTGAAAGTAGACCTGAGCATATGATTTAGCAAATCTAAGAAAACTGAATTATATGTCGAAGGCATAGAAAAATGAGAGTCAAAGTTATGTTTCATGGACCTCCAAATGACTGAGGCATTAGGGTCAAAGATAAAGGAGTGGTGGCTTCATATTTTCTAAAATAATGACAATATGTAGGGACTTTGTTAAAGATCAGCCAGAGGCTTAGTTCCATTCAATGCAGAGAGCCACTCCAGTCGATAACCCTTCTTAAGCCAGCAACCGACTGTGGCTTTATTTTCTGGAGAGTATATAGAAAGAGAGGGCTTTGGGCTGAGAAAATTAGCAAGGTGCTTGGTAAAAGTAGAAGTGGGTGCGCTCATTTTTGTTTTATTGTCCTATTTCTAAATCTATCTCACCTGTTTGGTGACAGTGGAGCTGAATCTTATTAACATTTATCCTTTGTGACAGACACAGTGTTAGACTCAATCAGTAGAGGACATTGCAGGGGTACTGGGAGAAGGGCCTATTCTCTGCTTCTGATAGTCTTCCATTGCTTCTTTTTATCTCTTATGACAGCCGTGAACTCAGGACGCAGACAGCAGTGATGCCCAATCCCAATCAATTTTCAGCAGCCCCACTGTGGTTAGCTTCCCAGTAAGTTTCAGCAGCCCCTCCTTGGGTGGATTTCTAGTGGGTCCAGCCCAGTGGTTCCCAGAGGTCATTTTACTGTTTCATCTGTTTACAGCTTAAGGGGTGTTTTATTTTCCCTGTTTAAGTCTGTACTCTGCCCATGTGTACCCAGAAGGTATATTACTTGCCAGTCCTCTCTGTGGTTCCCTGCCCACCAGCCTCAGCCACCTGAATCTCAGAGATGTGATTTGTTTGTCCGGCAACTATGACCAATCTGTGACCTATGCCAGCCAATCCTCTCCACTCCAGTGAGGCCGTAACCACAACTTTACAGTGAAATCTGACCTCCGACCTTGACAAAATCACTCCTTGACCTCCCTTCCAAGTTTGTTATTTTCTTTGGAAGCCTCCCTATGCCAAATATATTCCTTAGAATTGTCTTTATCATTTTTGCCCAATAATCTTTTGCAGTTAGTAATTCCTTATATTTTTACATTCCCTGTTCAAATTACTGTGTGATTTCTGTCTCCTAATTAGACTAGTACTAATACAGTAGGATTAAAGATCTAATTAAGTATTCTGTTTTCTGAGATATCCAGATACAATTCTGCAGGACTCTGCAATTGCTAGCAAACGCATCTTTTTTTTTTTTTTTTTTTTTTTTTTTTAAACTACAGATAGAAAATTACCAGATTCACTTCTGGGATAAGTAATCATTTCCAAAGACACAAAGACCCTGACAGCTAAATTTTCCCCAGTTGAATAGGGCAAGCATATCACCCTAGAGTGAGGCTCACAGGAAACAGGTTACATCCACGAGCTAAGGGTTTAAAAAAGTCAACTTTTCATTCCCCACTTTAAATGCGAATAGACAATGAAGGCCTGGTCTCCCTAGTGGTGCAGCAGTTAAGTGCTGCGCTGTGGAGCTGTCAGCAGCTGCAGCGCGAGTTCAATGCCTGGCTGGGGAGATTCCCACATGGCGCGGCAGACCTTTCCTGCCTTGCCCGCTGCTCCCCTCAGCAGTGTGTTCCCGTTGCTCTGCCTGTTCTGCTCCCCACTCTGTCTCTGGTGAACCCTCTTGCTACCCCACAACTCTGGTCTGTACCCCAGCTTGTATGCATAAATAAATCTTACCAAAAAAAAAAAAAAAGTGGAGACAATGAAGGATTACCAGACATCTGAAGGAAATTTCTAAAAGAGAACAAAGCAAAAATGAAATAATTTGAATGAAGTAGAATTATGCAGAGTAGAAAAGATTTTAAAAAGAGCTAGCATTAGTAACATCAGAGAGTTAAAAAAAAAGATATTACATTGCAACCATAAAAAAAAAATTATAAAAGATAAAAAGGACACTCTGGTAATTGAACCATAGGAAATTAAAGCAAGGATGGCAGAACTAATATATTTAATAGATGTATTGGAATATAAATTTGGAGAAATCTCCTTGAACGAGAACAAAAGGAAAAAGATAAGAAAAATAGGGGAGAGATATGATAATCAGAGGTCTGTTCCAGACACTGTGACATCTGAATATGTGCCATTTCTGAAAAAGAGAATGAGGAAATATGTATATATAATAATTAAGATAAGATGTTCCCACAAATAAAAACATAATAATTTAACAGGCCCAGCACAATGTTTGGGAGTAGAACTGCATCAATGCATATCAAATGCCAGAACTGTGGACAAAGAGAAATGGGGCAGTGCCTGAAAAATATTGACTCAAAGTTATTATCAGCTTTAATATTATTCAAAACTAAACACCCTGACAAGTTTCAAGAATGAAAGTATAGCTTTTATTTAACATTCTGAAAGACTTCCATTTGTCCTTTCTTGGATGGTTCTGGTGGATATTGTCCATTAAAATAAAGCGGCAAAAGTAGGAGGACACTCTAGGATACACAAGCTAGAGCTCTAATGGCATCTCCAGGAAATTGTCACTAGAAATCTGAAGTAACAACAGTGCATCCAGCATAGAAGGCAGGCAGTTCAGTATAGATCAGCCCCAAAGACTCCAACATCTTTGCAAAAATAAAATTCACAGAGTAACTGATGGGTCTGCATGGATTAATATAAGATTTGGACATCAAAGAGTATAATAAAGTGTAATATACATTGAAAACTAAGCAAATAAGCAATATCAAAAACAAAGGAGCATCTATGAATTACAGGAATCAGGAAAACATTTAGTAAAAATTTACTTACTGCATAACTAGTTACAAATAGAATTTGCACTTTTTCATAAAATAAACATAGTTCTAACCAAAATTAACATATAACCAAGTTGGGAAAAGGAAACTTTAGAAAGGAGGGGAAAGGAACTTGATAGCAGAGATGAATGTTTTCCAGCAGAGATCCTGTAGAGTTGTTTTACTTTTTAATTATATGTATATATAACTGTTATAAGAGACAACTTAAAAATATTAATATCAATGTTTTAATGGGTCAAATTCCAAAAGCATTATTCAGTCTCCTTTTAGTTCCTTTTAGCTTATTTCACTTTTCTTTTTTCATAAATTATGTATGGGGATTTGGGAAAATGAAACATTGATTATGTTGGCAAACTAACCTTAAATATATAAAATAATGAGTTTTGAAAAAACATAATGTGTGGTGTAGGAACATTACTATTTACTGTAAACACACTTCTCCACAATTCAAATATAGCTTGATCATCATTTAACCAGACCATTAGGATCCCTAAAATGTTACCTGTAATAATGGAAAAAAACCTCTCTACTTATTCCCCCTAAAACATAATCACTTTTACGAGACATTCACCTTTTGTGAGTAACATCCCTTCATCTTCTTATGAGTGATATTGAATTTCTCCACGACAAAAATACATGCTGTCTTCAAGGGGAAGTTTTTCTATCAAGATTGCTTTTCTTTACTAAAGTGCTCTTGTTTGAATCAAATGTTGTTATTTCATGAATTGGAAGCATAGAGATTCTTTAAGAGTCAAATTTAATGTGTCTCAGTAAATAACAATTCTGTGAGGGATTAATGGGCATAATTGGTATATCAGCACATCGTTAGTGAAAATCACTGATCTAAAATGTTCTTTATATATCATCTCTAAACCTATCACTATACAAGACTGAGAGTTTTTACATTGTCTGACCTATGAATTAGTAGACTAGTTAAAAATATGAATATATTTTAATTTTTTGACGAGACACTGATGAGGTGATCATTTAAACATTATGGTTGCAAAGGCTAACTTTGTAAGATACTATTTGATATTCCATTTCATTTACTTTAACTTTCTTTAAAAACTAACAAAAGCTCTCAACATGTCCCTACAAATTTGAGTGCAGATTGCAATAAAAGTTGGGGAGTTTTTACCTACTGTAAATAACTTCCCTATCACACAACTATTTCTCAGAAAAGTAAAGGAGGCAGTTTTACTGTTTTCATCTTAATGTTACACTTAACTTAAGAAATGAATCCAATTAAGAATTGTGGCTGTGTCATATTTGTAGTACTTTCTGAATCTAAATTTTGTGAGTCCTGCATGGCTATTTCTTGTCTCTCCTGTTCCTGATTGACAGTGGCTTTTCATTCAGAGCCAAGGAGGTGTTCAGTTCTTGCTCCATTCAGAGTTTTGCATTTTGGTCCCTTCTCTAATTCTGGAAACATCTTTTTGTTTTTAAATCTTATCATGGATCTTTCTATATTCTCATTTTATTTTCCTCTATTAAGCTGTGTACTTATAGCTCCAATACATAGAAACAAAGCTTGAGTTTCCTTACATCTGCACAAGAGTTCGATGTAAACAACTTAATGAAATTTACATATGATGCATTGTGGAAAATCATACCAATTTTCCACCAGCAGTTCATGAGTGCTCACAAAACACAGTGATAATATATACACACGACAGCTGAAACTTAACATTACTTATTACTTGCATATTTTTTAAATTACAAATTGAACTATTTTATTATTAACTATAATTCAAATGAAGCTCAATAAAATCTAAAGTAAAGGTAGGGAAATTAAATTTCAGATGCAGAACATCAAGGTCTGGGTAAGATCTTTCTATGCTTGCCCTCCTGGATCACCATGTGATACCCCAGCAATAGCATTGGGCACTTTATTCCTATCGCCATGATGTTCATTCAATTTAAGGAGATAGTCACATAATACAGATTTTAATACCATTGAATCAGAAATCAGACAAAGATTCTCAAACCAGCACCCTTACAGGTTGCTTGATATCTCTAAATGTCTGCTTCTTCATCTATAAAATGGGTATAAGAACTTACATATCAGAGTTATAAGGTAGAAGGAAATGAGCAATAAGAAAAGCTATGAGTATGATGCCTAAAACAATGTTATTTTTTAGGAAATTGGGATATAAAAAGTAGAAGGCATTTGAAGCAGGGAAGACAGTACTTTCTAAACATTTGGATGATAGGCAGATCAAAAAAGAAATAAGATATTCCATTTTTTCCCCCAGAGGGATGAACTAAGGGCAGTGATCATAAATTGCAAAGAAACAGGTTTTCGATTAATAAAATGAAAATGACTCTAGAAATCTAAATTGTTTTAACAATTTAAGTTGTTGTGAATGCGTCTAATCTGCTTTTCATTGGAATTACTACTTTTCATTGGAAAATTTTATCAGGATTCCCATAGTTGAAAGCAGACTGTATTAACATTTAAGACATATATCAGAATTACACAATTACAACATGATTAGTTTAGAGGCATTATAAAGTCTAGTCTAGATGGATGTGCATAACAGTTATACATATGGTTTTACAACATAAAATTATTTGTCTTATGTATCCACACATTAAGTTTATGCTGCATAATGTAAATTAAAAAAAAACTTTAATTTTATCTGATTAGTAGTGTATAGGAGATAAAGTAATTCTCAGCTATCTATGGGTTCATACCACATGAAATTTAGATCACTGCAAATGTTAGCTCTTTACAACTGTGGCAATTCAAATTTAAACTTAACTTCCCATGTAAAGATTTTAAATAGAGTTAATGGATCATGAGATCCATTTTGGGAGCTAGTGGACAAAACTAATTGTTGACATTTCATGATTTAATAGCAGTTATCCCTGTAAGCAAAGATTGGAGCTGGAGATTTCAATAGAATGAGCAGCAACATCTGTGAGGTTTTCCTAAATAGAGAATCAATTATGATCTTGATCCACGATCTGTCTGTTTACTAGTGAATGGGCAAAGTAACTCTACATATGATCATTAACATGAACAGCATCTCATATTGATGAATGATATTTTGGGTATGGAAAGATTTCTGAGGAAAATGTGAAAGCATAAAAATTATACGATGTAAACAAGTCTACTTTTTTACTTTTAAAAATATAACTAATCTTGAAACGATCCTCCTGACAAAGTTGTTGAGAGTGTGGATGGCAAAGAGCATTGGGGGCCACTTCCTATTCCCTGGACACAATAGTTTATTTCCTAGCTCCACTATGGGGATTGCCAATATGCTTATATTATCATTTGAGAGATGTGTTCACTCATATCTGCCTGCAAATGCCACAAGTTTTTTTTTAAGATTTTATTTATTTATTTTTGCATAGAAGAACTGGGGTGTAAACCAGAGTGTGAGGGAAGGGGTGAGATGGTTCACCAGAGGCAGAGTAGGGAGCAGAGCAGGCAGATGTTTTGAAATACACTCAGAGGAGAGCAGAAGGCGAGGTCTGCTGCGCCATGTGGGTCAGCTCCCTGGCCAAGGATCAAACTCAGATCGTAGAGGTGGTAGTGCTGAACCTTAACCCCTAGGCCACCAGGGAGGACTCCCAAAAGTTATTTTTATGCTGAAGAAAATATGTGAGTTTTTCCCTTTTTTTTTAATTATTTTTGCGTACAAGCTGGGGTGCAGGCCAGAGGTGTGGGGCAGTGAGAGGGTTCACCAGAGACAGTGGGGGCAGAACAGGCAGATCAACCAAAATACACTGCTGAGGGGAGCAGTGGGCGATGCAGGAGAGGTCTGGGGTGCCATGTGGGAATCTCCCCAGCTGGGCATGGAACTGGGGCCAGAGCCAACAGCTCCACAGCTCTGCGCTTAACCATTGCGCCACCAGGGGGGCCTAACACAAGTGGTCTACGAAAGGGGCCTACCCCTTATTTTTCAATCCAAAAGAACAAGGCTCTGGCCTTTTGTAGTTAGAGTCTCTCTCTTATGTCAGTCCATAATTTATTTTTCTCCCATCCTACAGATCTTCTTTTCTGTTTCTTTCAGTTTTTTTCTCCCATTTAACTCTGTCTATACTCCTGCTGCCCTCTTATTGATCCTCATTTGTTCTCAAAGGTAAATCATCTGAAATCTGAAACTTCTTGGCAGCAGAGGCAGCATTTTTAGAATCTACAAGAGCAGCACTTTAAATTTTAGAGGCTTTCCCCACCTTTCTGAGTAGCAGTATATCTGGTTGATGTCAGTTTTAGACCACTTGTGTTAAAGTGACTTGGAAGACTGCATTCATTAAGTACTTTTGATGAGAATGGAGTTTTCTTAAATCCATTTTCACAATGGATAACTTGCAATGTACTCAAACAGCAGAAGTATTGTTCTCTAGAGGAAATAAATTATTCAGTTTGGAAGAACATATAAAAATATTGGACCAAAATTGGTTAAAAAAAAGAGATAAAGAAAGTGAGAGAATGAAGCGTTCAGATCTCAGCTAGCACATAGAGATCAAATATGTAAAATTCTAATTCTCTAAACTTCAGAATTTCCATTTGCAGAACTAAGGAATCAGATCTTCTTAACTTAGCAAAATTCCGTGCAATTAAAAAAAAAATCTACATTTTCAAGAAACATCTCTTTTTTAATATTTATTTATTTTGGAGAAGAACAGGGGTATAGGCCAGAAGTGTGGGGGCATGAGAGGATTCACCAGAGACAGAGTGGGGAGCAGGATAGAAGGATCTGAAATACACTGAAATACACTGCTGAAGGGGAGCAGCAGGTAAGACAGGAGAGGTCTGCTCTGCCATGTAGTTTAGCTCACTGGCAGGAGATCAAACTCAGGCCACAGCAGTGATAGTACTGAGAATTAACCCCTAGGTCACCAGGAAAGCCCTCAAGAAATATTTCCAATAAAAATTGTGTAGCTGTTGACTCATTACTAGGAATGATGAACACTGTTGACTCTCCTTACAGACCGTCATTATAATCAGGTTTAAAAAAACTAGTATGTGGAGATAAAGACAAGCTTAAAAACTACCCATGATAGTTGACTACAGAAGTGAAGTACCAAGTGGGGGAGGAGTCAGAACAAAGAGGGAAGAAAGCATTATGGTCTTTGGTGGTGCAATATGGGTGAGTGGGTGGTGGGTGTGCTATGTTGGTAATACCTGATGGGAATATCTCCAAAAATAAATAAAAATGCATAAAGATAAAAAAATTATTTTTGAATTTGTGGTTGCTTTTTGGAACTATATGTATTCTAATCTATAATCTACAAGTATACTAGATAGCACATTGAGTTGTAAAAGGGGTGTGAGAGCTATCACCAGTATTATTACAGTATCTGTGGATCAGCTATTTAACTACAAATCTAAGTAGAGATAATCTATTGTAGAAAGATTACATTTTAGAAAGAGATTTGAGTTTGGATCTTGATTCGTAGTAACTAATTCCGTAAGCTTGAAAAAGTTACTGCCTTTGGGATGCAGTTTTCTTATTTGGTAAACTGAAAATCAAACTAAGTACTTTTACCAGAAAGTGGGGGAAGTTGGAGAGCAAAGTAGGGAGAGGGCCCAATAGGACTTGGGGGAAGAGGGTAGCGACATATATGTGAAGGGGCGTAAACCTCTGAATCATATACAGCATTGCAAATCAATGTTGTTCAATTAAAAATAATGCAAATTAAAATAAAATAAAAAACATTTAAATGTACCTTTTTTTTTTTTAAAGATTTATTTATACATACAAGCTGGGGCACAGGCCAGAGGCATGGGGCGGCGAGAGGGTTCACCAGAGACAGAGTGGGGAGCAGAACAGGCAGATCAGAAATACTCTGCTGAGGGGAGCAGCGGGCGAGGCAGGAGAGGTCCACCACACCATGTGAGATTCTCCCCGGCTGGGCATTGAACTCGCATCGCCCCTGCCGACAGCTCCACAGTGTAGCGCTCAACCGCTGCACCACCAGGGAGGCCCTAAATGTACCTTTAACACAGAAACTCTCAGTCAGCTCATTTGTTTGTTCAAGCATATATCGAAAATAGTCCACATGAAGTGTTTATTGTAGTAGTAAAGAGAGGAGATGTACCTCATTGCACAAGCATGTTTGTAACAATATTGAATAGCATGGAAACTAAAGGATTTTTTTTTTATTTATGTTTTAGGTATCTACTGTTGAAAACTTTTAGACATTTTGGGAACCCTTTTAATTGAAAAAATGATAGCAGATTAACTTCAGCAGGTAAGTACTCCTAGTTCCTTGAAAAATGCCTGAATATAAAGATATACTAATATTAAAAGCTATACCAAATATTTTGCAAATTTATATTGAATTGAAGAGTATCTGCTTATTTGTTTATAATGTCATTTATGGCATGTGTAACTAAAGATACTTCTTGTGAATTTGGACTCTAAACCATTGAGAAAGCTCATAGGAAATTCAAACTCCATAGATCTACAGTGTTCATCTCAGCAAACTTTTTTTTTTTTTTTAAGATTTATCTATTTATACATACAAGCTGGGGTACAGGACAGAGGCGGGGGTCGGGGAGAGGGTTCACCAGAGACAGAGTGGGGAGCAGGACAGGCAGATCAGAGATACACTGCTGAGGGGAGCAGCGGGCAAGGCAGGAGAGGTCTGCCGCACCAAGTGGGATTCTCCCCCGGCCGGGCATCGAACTTGCATCGTGCGCTGCCAATAGCTCCACAGCGCAGTGCTTAACCGCTGCACCACCGGGGAGGCCCACAAACTTTTCTTAATCCAGCCTTACTTAAGCCAATGTTCATTCAATTCACAACATATTTGTCCTTCTGCTTTAAGTTATATTTATTCAATTTAATTTTATAGCAACAAAGGAGATATTAAGAGTACAGGCATCTTGCCCCAGAGTCCAAGCTTTTAATCTTTGTGTTGTGGTGCCTCTGAAACATGATAGTAAGAAAACAATGTGCATAATTTTCAGCATATATAACTATAGTTCAATATTGATGTATAGTTTGATCGTGGATGATTTATAAAACCTAATTACACATCAGATGAAAGGTACTTAGTTTTATGGTGAAAAAACTCAAGGAAAGCAGGCTAACAATCATTTAAAACAAAAAAAGTATATTTTAAATTTTTCTTCCAGATAAAGCTTAAAAAATGAACCAAGTACTAAATGAAATAATAAGAATAAGAGAAATAACAATGATATGCACTTAGTACAAACATGGTTCTCTCCAAAGCAAAAGACTTTGCTTTGAATTCTAAAATGATATTGAAGATGTGTCACCAGAGAAACAGATCAAGCCAAATGGTGCTTTTTCCCTCCATTTTAGAATAGGAAGGCAGTAGAATGAGAGATTAAACATATAAGAAAGAAAAAGAGTAATGGTAGAATTTCCCAGAGCAGTTTTAACATCTAGAACGGAGACTTCTGGATTATACTTTTTGAGGAAGCAGAGAAAAATGAATGGGAATTGGAGAAAGGTGAACAGATTCTGAATTGCTCACACTTAATGTGGGTGACTATGTTTCATTGGTTAAAGCAATTTCTGTGAAAATGTCATGATGTGTATTAAGTCATCCTTCATAGGTGAAGAAAATTCTATCAATGAAAATTTAATATTTCTATTGAAAAATGCAAAATCCCTCTCATATACATTGTTATGATTAAACCAATAGGTGAGAACTGAAAAAAAGGGAACATCAATTTCCATTTGATGTTTGTTTTCAGAAATATGAGGTGCGAACTACCAAGTAATAGGCCTGCTGACATAGGTGTCACTTTTTTTCCATGATTATGTTAAAAAGGGTAACTGAGGTCTTCACTTTTTTCAATAATTATCAGCAATAGACATTAAGAAGTTATTACAAAGTCAGGGAGGTTGTGCATTAAATCTGAGCTCCTTATAGAATACTAAGAGTGTCTTTATACCCCATTTTAAAATTTCATTTATCTGTGTAAATGCATTGCTTAATTATGTTTTAAATGACAAGTAATGCATTTCTACAACAGAATAAAATCTCATTTTGCCTTGATCTAACAATGCAAGTATTTATGCACCATAAATCAATGGTGTGTTGTAATGCGGTAAAGATCTAAACAGAGTGAAGTAAATGTGCTTTCATCCTAGCTCCACATAATTCCACTGGGTACCGTGGTCCTCACTGGAGTTTCAAGAGCACTAGAATCTTGAGAAAGAGGCTGTATAATGCCAGAGCTACAGGGGATTGACCTAGGGACTTGGAACAAGCCGGAAATAAGCTTTAGGCTAAGCACCATTATATCTGTGTTCTCTCAGGTTGTTTTGTAGAGTATGGCATTCATGGTAAAGAGTACCAGAAAAAGCAATCAGAAATTCTCAGTCCAAAGAGCATGGGTAAGGCAACAGAGACTGGTTAGTCAGCATAGGTTTTTAACACACAGTGCTAAAGAGCTTCCTTGGTGCTTTGTAAAGTCTTTTGTTCCATAGTTTGAGGAGAATTATGTTGATCATGTGTTGAAGTCATGTCTCCTTTAGTGAATTCCCTTGCACTAAATCCAAATGGTAATCAGGATGCCCGTCCTCCTTCCTGTCCTCAGAAATCTAACCAAGTATTTAAAGTACTGAATTAAAAACCAGCTCTTTTTTCTTAATTGTGTAAGGGTTGGCATGAGGAAAGTCATTAAAAACCCTTTACTTCAATTTTCTTATCTGTAAAATGGTACTAACTGTAGATATGCTCCATGCCTACCTCACAGATGTGGAACAAATAAAATACTCCAGGAAAAAGTTGGACATTTTATAAAGACATGAGCAGAACTGTTTTATGGAACTAGAGAGGACTATATTTCACCATCACAGATCAAAAGACCATCTTTGCATAAAGAGAGAAGAGGACGTGAATCTTCTTGCTTTCTATTTATTTATGTGTGGATTTGTTTGATGGCTATCTTTATTCTGAGAGACAAAATTTAATATTTAGTTTAAGAAAAAAAGTTCTCAAAAATAATTTCTAATCAGTATATTTTCAACAAATAAGAATTTACATGTAGAACTTAATGTTTGGGCATAGGGAACCAACATTCTCCATTGTGGTTTATATCAATTTATTTGATTTTGTTAAGTTTGTTTGATTGCTAGTTTTTGATCATGTGTAATACTATACTTAATTTATACAAAGACAGCCTTCTCAGGGGATCTTTATCAACATTCATTGAAAAGTGGACTTGATCGAGTTTGGATTAAGGTTTTCCCAGTCTTGGAAGTTCTGGGACTGTAAATCCTTGATGTGCTTATTGAGAAATCATAATGAGATAATGATCAGTTATTTTAAACAAAGATGCTATCTGGAGACATACGGTAAATGATGGATAATGAGAACTAATGTATTTATGGTACCTGTGTGACCAGCACTCTAAATGCTTTACACGTATTAACTCACTTAATCCCCATAGCAATTCTGTGAGCTTGTATGTTTCCTATTGCTGATATAACAAATTACCACACTATTAATGGTCTAAAACAGCTCAAATTTATTCTCTTGTAGTTCTGGAGATCACAAATCTGAAGCAACTCATGAATCTCAAATCAGAATGTTAGCGAAACTAGTTCTTTATCAAGGCTCCAGAAGTGAATCTTCTTGCCTCTTCTGGCCTCTAGAGAGCACTTGTGTTCCTTAACTCATTATCCTAATCTCTGTTTCCATTGTCACCTCACATCAGCATTTCCCCTACTGTAATCAAATCTCCCTCTTCTAAAGATGTTTGTAATTTAGCTGGACTGCCCAAGTGATCGATATAGTCCCCCTACCACAAGACCCTTCATCACATCAACTAAGTGCCTCTTATCATGCAAAGGAACATATGCACAGGTTCTGCAGATTCAACTGTGGATGTCTTTCAAAGGTCATTATCCTGTCTACCACAGATAACTATAGTTATCCTCATATTATAAATGAAAAAACTGAGGTTTAGAAAAAAATCAAGTAACTTGTGTAAGTGTATACACATAGTAAATGATATAACTTGGAAACAACACAGTTAAGTTCCCAGCTCTTGATCACTGAATTATTCTGTCTTTATGATAATTGAAAGGGAAAAAAGCCCTAGAAGTGAAACCATGACTGATCCATTGTAACCCTCACTTACAGACAGGGATTCTATGTCGCAACACTAGCTGCTTTTCCCATTGCCTTCATTAGTGTACAAGTCACTTGTTCCCATACCACTTTGGTGACACATCTGTCTCCCAGGCTCAGGTCGCCTTATACTGTGGAGCAGCCAAGCTAGGACCCCTGGGCTATCTTTCCCACTGAGAGTTATTTTGTGTTGCTCTAATAGCACAACCACATGTTCCCTGTTCTCTGTGGTGGTATTTCTGTCTTTCTTGTCTACCCAAATAACCCAGTCACTTTTATACTAAAAGTGACTACTTGGACCCTTAGCAGACCTACTCAATCAGAATCTCCCACGGTGCAGCCCAGAGAGGGTATATTGAGTTTTTCTGATTATTCCAGCCTACATAAAATTTGGGATTATATCTTGTTTCATAATATAAAGCTCCTGTTCATCATTTTGTTTCCTAGGGAACATTAATGAACATTTTGGAAGACTTTTTTTTTGGCCATTGTCACAAATGAGGAATAGCTGCTGGTATCTAGTGGATAAAGGTAAGGGATTTCACTGAACATCCTAGAGTGCACTGAACCACCCCACAACAACAAATAATTATCCAGCCCTAAAGTAACTTGTACTAAGATACTATGAGAAGATGATGCTTATTCTTTAACCTAAATCTAGTTTTCTCTGTATAAATGATTTTTCATATCAATAACTGAATTTAGTTTTGGATGAGAAAGGGTCTAAGAAAGGTTGGATTGAAATTGAGAAATTATCTACATATATAGGGTTAGAAGATAGTAATCTTTGCATGTTAATATTTTATGCATGCTTTATAAAGACTAGTCCTACATTATACTATAAGCCCCAGAAGCAAAACAGACTCTAGAGAAGAGTTGAACATCTCATATTTCTTTCCTTGTGGCTCACCATCAATGTGTGAATGATTTCAGGTCTCTGATATGGTAAATAATGGACTGAGAGTGAGATTACCAACTTTTACAACCATTAGTCACTTGCACAATAGCTTGATTTTCAGTCTTGGATTTACCTATCCCGTGCAAGATGAATGCCCGTGGGAAAATGAATTAACCTCTCCAGTCCTTAATTTTCTTGTGATAAAATGGCTTCCAGTTTCATAAATAACAGTATCTAATAGATTTGTGTATATTGAAATGACAAGAGATTGATATATGTATGAAACTCCATCTGCTTTATGGAATGTTGTGTTCAGAAGTTACTATATACCTAGACATTGTGCTTAGTATTTTATGTACCTCTCCCCTCTTTGATTTTTATAACAGCATCCCATCTTGTTTAGAGTTTTTATCATAAATGGGTTTTGAATCTTATCAAATGCTTTCTGTACAGCTATGATTTTTACCTTTACTCTGTTGATATGGTGCATTACATTGATTGTTTCTCATACATTAAACCATCTTCGCATCCCTGGGATGAACCTCACTTGATTATGGTGCATAATCCTTGTGATATACTACTGAATTTGATTTTCTAGAATTTTATTGATAAATTTTGCATCAATGTTCATGAATAATTGGTTTATTTTCTTGTACTCTCTTTGACTGGTTTTGGTATTAAGGTTATATTGGTATCATAAAATGTATTAAGGAGTATTCCTCCTTGTCTTTTTTTTTTTTTAAACAATCTGAGCAAAATAGGCATGAGTTCTTTAAAAGTTTGATAGAACTCATTTGTAAAGCCATCTGGCCCTGGGTTTTTATTTGTTAGAAGATTCTTTATTGTTTCAATTTCCATGTTTGTGATCACTTTGTTCAGTCCATCTGTTTCTTCCTGGTTTAGTCTTGGTAATTTATGTTGATTTAGAAATTTCTTTGAGGTTATTGAATTTATTGGCATACAGTTGTTCATAGTAATCTCATATGTTTTGTATGTTTATGCTATCTATAATGATTTCTCCTCTTTCCTTAATGATCCTGTTTATTAATGTTTTCTCTTTTTTTTTGTTAGTTTAGGTAGGGGTTTATCTATTTTGTTTATATTTGCAGAGAATCAGCTCTGGGTTTCATTGACTTTTTTTCCATAATTATTTTTGGTGACAATTTCATTTATTTCTGTTCTTCATTTTATTTTCTTCCCTCTACCAACTTTAGATTTTATTTGTTCCTCTTTTTCAATTTGCTCTAGGTGTGATATTAGGTTGTTTATTTGGAACTTTTGTTTTTTAATACGGGCTTATATTGCAAATATTTCCCCCTTAAGACCTATTTTGCTCTATCCCTTAGATTCTAATGACATATATTATCATTTTCACCCCATCAATGCATTTTTCAGTTTATGCTTTGATTTCCTCTTTTTTCCAATTGCTATTAAGCGGCGTGTTATTTTATCTCCATATATTCATAGTTTTTTCTGTTTTATTTTGTTTTTCTGTTAGTTGATTAGTAGTTGTATGGCATTGTGGCTAGAGAAAGTACTAGGTATAATTTCAATCTCTGAGTTTTTTGACAATTCACTTGCATCCCAAGTTATGGTCTCTTCCTGAAGATGTTCAATATGCATTTTAAAAAATGTGCATGCAACAGTTTTTGGGTAAAGTGTTATATAGATGTGTATTAGACCACTTGGTCTAGCTCATTGAGAACTGTTATTTCCGTATTTATACTTTGTGCTGTTGATCTACCTATTATCGTAACTGGGTATTAAGATCTCTAGTATTAATTAGTTGTTATCAATATCTCCTTTAAGTTCTGTTATTGACTTTTCTGTGTATCTTGGTGCTCCATTATTCAGCATAGATAGATAGATGAACAGATAGATAGATATATAATTACATATCTGTAGATATCTACATACACTTTCTTATTTTTGTATTAGACCACTAATCATATGAATGTACATTTTTATTAATTTTTGCAGGAACCCCGCAAGGGAAGATAATTATTGGTTCAATTTTTTAAATCTGAGATAAATGTTATCTTCTCTACATTCCCATAAATAATAACAGAGTAAGGTCTGAATATAGTAACTAGTTATAGTTTTTTTCTCAGAATAGTTAAAATTTTTGTCTAAACATCAAAGATATGCTCAAATATACTGATAATTGTAAGTAGCAATTAGTGAGTTAAGTGAAATTCTGAAAAATGGGAAATTATGTAGTACTTATGTGCTTAAAATAATCTGCTAAATTAGATTCAAATATATGTCTATAGGTTTCGAAAGATAAGGCAGTTTTGAATTCTGAAATCCATATTTTCAGAAATTTTGTATTCATCGTTGCTATCTTCAGTCTGAGATATGGACTGAATATAATGTAATATATAAAATCTTGTTATTGAATTTTATATAAAAAGATTTAAAACATTAATCTAGTTTCAGTTTTGTTTGTTTATATTATTTGTACTTTGAAATTATTAAACCTTAAACTTACAATTTTGGGACAAATGTGTTACCGCCTCTCCCTACAGGCGAGAGTAATCAGCTGATAATCAAGCATTGCTCTTGACTGACACAGATTTCAAAAGGAGTAAATGAAAGTGGTTGAGTGTGACTAGGTGTATCCAAGCAACATCAGCACTTAACTCCCCCAAAGCTCACTTCTTGCACATGACCTTATTTTGACATCACTTAAAATCATTTTATTTAAGCACAACATTGACATTATTGATTTAATGACGAAAATGATAAATTATTCTTATAACTCTAATTTTTAATTCTTTGAGACATATAGAAAACCTTCATACCTGCAATAACTTTTTTTTTTAAATTAGGCAGCAGCTGCAATTCATCCTTTGCAAAAAGATGCCACAGGCAAAGCTATTAAAAATCCTTGTAACTCTACACACTACACCTGTTCATAAGGTAGACCATTAAAAGGTAATTTGCTATATGTGGGTTGATTGCAAAATAAATATTTACAAATATGAACAATTAAGTTGAAACCACTCACTTTATTTATACCACTCTGCCATATGACATTTGCTTTACAAATATAAAACTTCAGTTGTATTTAAAGTTCAGTCAAATTTTTAGGGTTGAAGGTGTACTTCCCTGGAATGCAACTGAAAGCAGAATTTGTAAAGAGTGAATGAGAAACCTGATTTAGGAAAAACCACTACTTAAGAAAAATACTCGGCAGGGGGCCTCCCTGGTGGCTCAGTGGTTGAGCGCTGTGGAGCTGTCGGCAGCACGTGATGTGAGTTCGACGCCCAGCCAGGGAGAATTCCACATGGTGAGGCAGACCTCTCCTGCCTCGCCCGCTGCTCCCCTCAGCAGTGTATTTCTGATCTGCCTGTTCTGCTCCCCACTCTGTCTCTGGTGAACCGTCTCACCGCCCCACGCCTCTGGCCTGTACACCAGCTTGGATGCATAAATAAATAAATCTTAAAAAAAAAAAAAAAGAAAACTACTTGGCAAATTTAACGTGGAATTTGTATTTATAGTTTACAATGTGGACTTCTGTGAATTTCAAATAGTCTCAGCATAAACATTTACAGATATCATGTCTCTGTTTTAAACACCAGGTTATAAAGGGGAAACTGCAATAAAAATCAGAGGAAATTTTTAAATGCATAATTCTACTAACACACTTTCTTTGAGTCTAGCATTTCCACTTAAAGACATGTTTATCTATCTCTACTGGTTCTATCCCTCAATAATTATTATACGTGGAATGTATAAAATATTATTGAGAAGAAAAACCGTTCTTATGGATAAACTTTATCATATTCTCCCCTTGTTGTTCCTCATCATGTTACCAGTTTAAGGTGATTCCCATTCACTATTTTTTGTTTTAATACAAAATTATCTTCTTCATTAATATGGTTGTTTGTATTATCAAATCGGGAGGATGGAAACTGAGAACATCTAGTTCCAAATTTGACCATGACCATCAGTAGTATTCTCCACATGCTCACTACATGCCACCTCTTACTACACTGGCATTTCATACATTAAAATAAATGAAGATATATTTCTCTTTCATGTTTGTAATTCAAAATAATTTTGACATTTTCCACTTTAAAAATCTTACCTCTTCAACTATTTTCCATGTCAGATCTAGTCAAGTGCTTCTTACTAGAATTTTATAAGATCATACCAGTATCTACTAGTATAACAGTTTTCATACTCTAGTAATACAGGTTTTTAAACAAAAGTTAAAATTAAAAGTGACATAAAATGAAAAATTCCTTGAAAGTGAGAATTATTTATTTTATGTAAATTTTCCCAGCAGCTTCTCACAATAGTTATTTTGAAGACACTTGGAATTTTAGAATTAACTATGACACATGACACATTTTTTTCCTGCTGTGCATATTGTTGCATTGACTGCACTTGATAATGTATAAATAGGGGCTTGTATAGATAGATACCTACTTGTATATTATCAGTTGCATATATAATTACACGTATCTATATAAACATGTAATACCTGCATAGATATATACATGTATGTGCATGGATATGCAAGTGTGTCCATGCATTTGTATATGTGCTTACATAAAATAATAACTGAAATTGGCTTTCTTACAAGCTGGGTATATCTTACTTGTTCTTATAAAATCAAGATACCTAGCATATCCTTGATGTTTGAATGACTTTCACTTAATTGAAGAAATCTAAGTTATGGTTGAAACTCATTTTTAAAATATTAAATGAAATTTTCAAAATGCATCATGACTGCACATGAAAATTGAGTACTCACCTAGATGAGCATTATATGAATTATTATTTAGTTCTAATGGAAACATTTATTCAGTAGAATGAGATGTGTGGGAAATTGTCATTCACTATAAAATTAATGAAACAGAAGAAATTTACCTTTCTGCAATCTAATGCTTTTTTAACTCAACATAGATATTGAAATTCAAGTTTTTACTAAGTGCAGTTTGATCATGTTTCTGCTTGCATACATCATTGTTGTCCATCAGTAATTGAAGATTTTGCAGGAATTTCTTGCAAGCATGAAAATAGAAAGAATGAATCGAAGGTTTGATATAGTATCTCTGGGGTTTACCAAACTTTTCATTCTTATAAACACTTATTTTCAGATGTCTCAGGAAGGTTAAAAGTCTTCCAAACTTTATTACAATTTAGATTTTGGAAAGCCTATCCTGAAAATAAATGCTTAAATCAGATCTTCTTCAACCTCATGGTAAGGAGATCGCTATTAGGCCCTCTGCTTCACAACTGTGGAAGTTGGAGTTGTCTTATAACAGGGTCTAAGGAAACTATTACCCTTAGACATATTTAATTAAATAAGATTTTCTTATGTGAATGAAAATAGTTAATGTTTATTTCCTGCATTCTTTGTGTGAGTGTGTGTGTCTCCTTGGGATTAATTTTTAGAATTAATATTTTTAGAAAATACTTCATTTTATCTTCTCTCAGGCTCACAAAATTAAACTATAAGGATAAGGGAATAAATATATAAAATCTAAATATTCATATTAGATATAAATGCTCTAGTTATATATTTTGTAATATATTATTTTTTAATTTTATATATACAGAGAGAAAACTTGCAAGAGAGAAATTGAAAGATAGCTAAAGAGGTGAATATATATTCATAGAACTAGAAATAGACTTTACAAAATTGGATTTAAGTTAAAAATAACTCAACTGACCCTAAATACATAGAAAATCATTTTGTAAATATCCTGGCAAAAAATACTTGTTTACAAATATACAGCCACCTTCTAGGGCTACTTGTACTACTGTGCCTGTGATTCATTCTTCTATATTCCCAAATCTCTAAGGAATTTGTGTGTCTGTGCTTTCTGTTCAAATATTTTGATTACATTTAACTAAAAAGGTTGCAAGTGTCCAAGAAACTTGAAGTTTGGTGAAGGGTTTATTTATGAAAGTCCAAAGAGAAATAACCATAGTGAAAGTACCTGACTTAACCCAATTATAAATGATAATAGTGGCAAGAAAAGAAAACATGGGAGAAAAAATGCAGATGATCAAGTTCAGATTCTATAATTGACCATAAAAAAAAAAGAAAAGTTGTTTATACAACTGTGTAAAGCAAATGCAAACCATTTACAATGATTCTTGCTGTGAAAAAAAATCCTTTTCAAAATAGCTTAACCTGTAAATAAAATTTTCTATACCTAGAAACACGTAGATGTGTATGCTGGGGAAATTGGGGATTGAGAACTGACTTATTTCAGCACCTCCAATTCTATTTTTCTAAGATTCTCTCCATATGGCTACTTTGGTGGTAACAAAATAATAGCAACTGATAAGAATTTTTCCATGTGGGTAAGACATTGTGCAAAGGCAGGACTTTTCGAAAGCCCTCAGCAAATATCTGCACAATGTGTTGTCGCTGATGGGATCACAGATCCATTCTTGAGCCAAAAAGACACAGTGACTTTCCATCACAGTTTTCCCCATTGTGATGTTACCTGTTATTCTGTCATAATTCGTGTGAACTTTCACTCTGAAAATGATCACAGTTTGGATAATAAATTATCATGCTATTCTCTGTAAAGTCAATCTCATCCAACCCCAAAATACATCAAGGGATCAGCTTTAAGAAGGCATTTGAGCAAGATAAAGAAGGGATGAAGCTCAATGAAATCAGGGTCTTTAATGGGAGAAAAATGAAAATGGCTTTCTGTAAGAAATCCACTAGGAACCCTCAAGATAACTTTTCTTGATACTGTAGACCAAATTGCCCCCCCCCCCCACAGCCCCTCATACTGATGTGTTCAATTCCTAACTCCCAATGCCAGTGTATTTGGAAATAGTGTCATTAAGAAGGTAATAAAGATTAAGTAAGGTCATGGGACTTTCATCCAAGAGGACTGGAGTCCTTAAAAGAAGAGGAAGAGTCACCAGAAGACCCTTTCTTTCTGAGCTGGCAAAGTCATGTGAAGACCCTACCAGAAAATGACTATTCACAGGCAAGAAGGTCTCACTAGAAACCAGTGATCTTAAACTTATCACCTCCAGAACCTTGATAAAGTTAGTTTCCATCGTTTATGCCACCCAGTCTGTGGTATCTCTTACGACAGCCTGAGCATTTGTACACATACTACATTTTTGTTGTCTCTATCAAGCACTTGGGAATTCACTGGTATTTCTGGTGCTTTCAACTATGAGTTCATATTGGGGACATGGACTCTTTTCTATCTTTTCCACTCCACTTATCTCTGTATTTAGGATTCTCTGGTTTTTTTAATTATAGAGATAAGTCCTCAACTCTCTAGATGAAGAGGCTGAATGTATGCAGATCCCAGACTTTTAAAACGCCATATGCTACATGTATGTTCTTGGCCATTTCTGAAACACTTTAGACCTCTCATGTGCACCACTTAAGGGCTGAATGACATGTGGTGACTTGGATGGGTTCAGTATAACTCCATCTAGCTTGTGCAAGAAAAACAGAAATTTAATATGAGATAGAAAAATATTAAGGAGGGCTTCAAAGAGGAAAGGCTAATCTTAATTACAGTGAAAACTGTGACCCAAATTTAAAAGAAGGTGATCATTTAAATTTAACCTCAGTTTGGTTCTTCCTCATATGTGTTTTTATGTACCTACTTCTACTTAATTTTTTCCCTCTTAGTTGAAAAGTCTCTATGATAGAGAACTCCTTATTCTACAGCCCTTATTTTCTGTCCCTAAATTAACAGAGAACCTCAAGTTAAATTCCCTTAGGACAGCATACAGTTTTTTTTTTAAAGATTTATTTATTTATGCATACAAGAGCTGGGGTGTAGGCCAGAGGTGTGGGGTGGTGAGAAGTTTCAACAGTGACAGAGTGGGGAGCAGAACAGGCAGATCGACTGAAGTACACTGCTGAGGGGAGCAGCGGGTGAAGCATGAGAGAGATGCACCATGTGGGAATCTCCCTGGCCGGGTATTGAACTCATGCTGCAGTGGCTCTGGATAGCTTCATAGTGCTGCGCTTAACCCATTGCACCACCAGGGAGGCCCAACAGCATACAATATTTTACCGACAAGTTTGTTATTAACACTGTTTCTCATTACTGTGACTACCTAATCTGGACATCCATTTTAAATTTAATGTATAAGTTCTGGAAAAAGCAGGGAAGGCAAAGGTGAGAGGCTTCTGCTGTGTACACTTAATTAGGCCAGCCTGGAGTTATCTCCATCTGATTGTTAGGGTTGCAGTTCATTGGTTTACAGATATTCACACTAAGTGTAATAGAGATTATAAAATCAATTCAAGTCAGCTTTTGCTTCTGAATCCATAGGTCAGGTTGAATTTGTAGCCATCAGAGTTAATAAGAGTTTTTACTTTTCAGAGAGCTTTGGATTTCAGGATTGGATAAAGGGTTATACACTTGTAGTATGATCTCAATCCAGACTTAGGGAGAAGAAACAGACAGAAAGTTGAACATGTTCAGGTTTCCAAGGCTGGTACCCAAGGAGGCATGATACAATCCTTGCAGTACAGATTCACTTTGTCATTTCAGTGAAATGAATAACAAAGCAAGAGAATTCTATCCACCTTGATGGGGTGAGGACATGTCTTGGAGGTATCATTTGAACTTTAACTTTGTTGAAATTTTATAAGTGTGTTACTTTATGTCTTTCCTCACCAATTGTACTACACACAGTTGACAAAAACATCAAAAAAAGAGATTCAAACATGACCTTTGGATGATTTTGGCTATGACAGGCCTTCAAAATAGAACTAAGAAGTGAGAAGGGGTCAAACTGTAGATTAAAAGCCTTAAATTAATATCTGGAAATGCAGACACTATCCTGGAAGTAACAGGAAAATGACTGAATGATGAAATGGTGTGGTCAGAGTTGCAGGGGAATAAAGAGACAACAGATAAACAGAGAGAAAGGTAGAGATGAAAGCAAGATGTACAAATATGGAACATCCAAAGTTAAATAGTCAATTATAATCCCCATCAATCCCCACTTTCTAAGTCATTGTATAAATTCATATGAAGTCTCACTCCAACTTCAGTTTTTTACTAAGTCTGTGAACATCATCTTAGAGCATGACTGTGTCCTCATGAGTTAGTGTGCAATCTGTGCAACAGTTTGTAGTACAAATATGGCGTAGAGTCTTTAAAATTCATGTTTGGAACTCATTTGAGATAGAGTTTTGAGATTAGTAGTCAATGTTTAATAGAATTCTAGTCAATAGAGATTCAGCTAATACTGGGATTACTTTTCAGATTTCACTGCTAATGATACTACAAATGATGTTATGGGAAAATGTCCTGTGATAACTGATTATCCCACAAGATAACAAGTTTAATCATGTGACATAAGCACAACCACCTGAACTGAGTGGAGAGTTCGATCTAAAGACGTCACTCACTGAATAGCTACACAGTCATTGAGCCGAGAAAAAAATATAATGTCGCTATGGGAGGAGGAGGGATAAGGAAGTAATATAAATTAAATAGAAAACATCCTTTTTCAATGTATTGAAGTAAATCAAAATTGAGTACAGAAAGGGAGTCAGGCAAAATAAGGTGTCAAAATCTATAATGAAATATCAAAATTGAGGAAGGAGTTAATAAAAACATGTTAGCTGCAGGTTATAAGTCACTGTTGGCTTTTTTTTTTCTATCAGTGTATGAGAGAATTAACTATAGTAGTCCTCAACTATCACCAGGATAATTAAAGTTCTGTCAAGTTCCGTATTATAAAGTCTTTCATGTTCAGCTATATAACTGCTCAAAGCTGAAATTTAGGGCTTTGTGGGAGGGTAAGAAAATTTCCTCTCTAAATGGGAATCTTGTTACAATGTACATATTCTCTATCTATCTATCTATCTATCTATCTGAGAGTGTATGTGTGCTATATATAATGTATATATTCTTGGTGTTCTATGTAAAGATAGTCTATATATTCTAAAATATTCTAAAGAAATAACAATAATTATTTTCACAAGGTTTTCAAATTTAATTTGCTGTGAAAATATCAGGAAATTCAGTTTGTTACTCATACCAATCATTTATCTATGAGCTACTAGTTCTATTTTTTTTTGTTTTTTTTTTTCTATGAATCATTTTTTGGTAATTCACTTTCATTAATCATTAATTTCATTTATAGAAATTCACCTTAGGTAGTTTACAGTCATTTTTTACTAACTTTTCCACCTATTTTTCACTTGTCTCTTACTTTTTCCCATCAATCCTGACCTCTGTTTGAGTTTAAAGAGATTAAACTGTTAGTGCTGCACATTATTTTAAAGGCCTAGATGGTGAATCATCCACAAAGGCTGACAAACTTTTGACAGACATTCAACTGACCCATCACAGCAGCCAAGCTTATGTGTAATTTATGAAAGGAACTCTTTCCTTTACTTTTCACTACTTTTCATTACTGTTGCTTTATTTTACTGATTAAAAAAAAAAACAACAGTAAGAAATGCCTGGATATTAATAAAATAAAAACTTTGTGTTAAGGGCCTCCCTGGTGGTGCAATTGATTAAGCGCAGCGCTGTGGAGCTGTCGGCAGCTGCAGCGAGAGTTCAGTGCCCGGCTGGGGAGATTCCCACATGGCGCAGCAGACCTCTCCTGTCTCGCCTGCTGCTCCCCTCAGCAGTGTATTTCGGTCCATCTGCCTGTTCTGCTCCCCACTTTGTCTCTGGTGAACCCTCTCACTGCCCCACACCTCTGGCCTGCACCCCAGCTTGTATGCATAAATAAATAAATTAAAAAAAAACTTTGTGTTAATATTAATATGGAGAAGTAAGGAAAAGGAAGAGCAACATGCCAAGAATTATTACCTGGATACTTTTATGTTTATCTTATGCCAACCCCTACAAAAGGGTGAATGGGATAGTAAAAGATTTTTCTATCCAACATTTTTAGAGACATTGTGTGTTTTACAAAGTTAAGTAGCTTATGTTGAAAGTTATGTACTAACTTAATAAAATTCTCAAAGAACACATTTATGCATATCATCCATCATTAACTTCTATGCAATATTAAATAAAAATATGTTTCCAGGAAGCCTGTCATGAATTAAAAAAAAATAAAAGAATGCTACCATGTTATTGATTATTGTTCTACATGGTTGCATTTAATATGCATAGTAATTCAAATTATGCTAAGAATCGTTCATTGATAGGCACCATTTTATGAAAAAAATCAGTTATATTTTGCACAAAATTCATGTACTGTGTATGCCATTTCATCAAAAAAATTGTACATGATCTATTTCAAATATAGCGCTATCACAATATATTTAGATTTTGTGGAGTACCCTTAAAATTTCCATTATGTTGGAATAGTAACAAGACTTTTCTCATAGAAGTACAACCTATTGTTATTATCCAGAGGGACAGGTGGAAGGCTGAGAACAAGGTGAAGCCAGAGCACAATGGACTATGGTGGAAAACTCTGGGTGCCCTGGTGGTGGATACACTACAGAGATGATCCCTGAGGAGGGAAACCTCTACTGTCAAAACACTAGCAAGGATGTAAACCGATGGTACATCAATAAAAATAATAATAGTCTCTACTATAATCGTATCACTGTGTACATTTAGTACATGCTGTTTAATTTTCACAGGATAGTTGTTTGTTAGGTTCAATAATTTCAATCATGACACTGTTGTTGAAAATCCATCAATATGCAAAGTCAACGTGCCAGGTGCTGGGGAAACCAAGTGGTAGCATCATCATTTCAGAGCACTTTAACCTCAAAGAGCTCTAAGTAGGTTTCAGAGCACTTTAACCTCAAAGAGCTCTAAGTAGGTTTTACAGGGTTTTAGGTAAATAAATAGTTTACAAAAAGAAAAGCTGACTAACAATTCAAAGCTTCTTATGATGCTTTACATATTTTAATTGCCTCCTAGCTAGTCATTTCACTTTTATTTGTCAAAAAATTTACAACATATGTGTGTACATATAGAAATTTGTACACAAACTAGAAAAATACTTTTAATAGAATCAATAAATGGAATGACATTAACCTAAAAGAAACATGAGAATTCAATAAAATTCATTATCAGAATTTAAAAATTCCATATGGCTTAGAGGAAACAATGCACCAGCATTCAGAGTCCATAACTGGGAATGCTGGGATAAAGAATCACTAGGAGGAAAGAATCATTAAAAAATGCAGCCACCCTTTTTTCCAGTCAAAAATCAATCACTATTTCCAAGCTACACTGGGCTGAATTTCCTGCTAACAAATGTGTGAAGATGGAGTCCTAGGAAAATAATGATCCAATGAGAGCTCCTCAAATTATCTCAAAAAAATAATATTGGTGCATTAAAATAATTACACATTAAGTACAAAGTTGAAACTCATAGCATTGATGTAAAATTAGTCTGGATAATCTTACTTTCCCTCCTTTTTTCCCTTGTAAATAATTTTTAATTTGTGGATAAGTGTTTGGAAAAATTAACCTACACTAAAATTAAGGTCACATTAAGACTTTTTTCCTCAGAAACTTTCATAGGTATTTCAAGCAAATAACAAGGAATTTCAGGGATAATCTTTTAATCTCACTATTGATACAAGACAACTGTTTTCATCTGTAATCATTATTTCATATGTTTTTATTTGCTTTTCGTTCCATTAAGAAACTGAGTTTGATGGTACCTAATAATTCACTTTTCTTTCCCTTAGACACCATTATACTCTTTTATTTATTTATTAATTTTTATTTTAAACACCTAATAGATTTGATTACTAACATTGTTAGAAATGTTCTGTGCAGCTTTGAAATGAGACAGTGACACTGAGTTTGAAAAATAAATACCTTTCCACACTCCTTAATACAACACCTCCAACTTCTAAATAACTGACTCCTGATCACAAATTATTTTCTGAATAAAAAAAAGAGAGAGAGAGAGATACAAAATTGTGAATTCCAAGTCAAATCCCCAATAGGTCATGCCAAGATGTACCAAAGCAGCATAATGACTATTTTGAATTAAAGTAGCAGTTCATGAATGAATGAAACCTAAATACCATTCCCCTAAAAGCTGGAATTTTCTCTAATACTCTTCCTCTCTGTTCTTACTGCTAGCAGGAAATAAATTTCAATGTGAAAGGTGCCTTCTCTGCACAGCAATGGAGAGACACCCTTATCGTGACAGAGACAGGAGTCTCCACTTAGTCACTAAATTAATTGTACAAATCAGAACTTACACAATATTTCTCTGTCCTGGCAGTTCTTCATATATTTATTACTTCCTTATCTAAATACCATATAAGGTGACTGTTTTGGCTACTTATACTTTTCATATTTTACAAACCTCTGTGCACATGAAAATTAAATTTGTCCTTTCTCTAGCCAAATTCTATTGTATCAACTGGGCTAGCCAAAGTTGCCAAGCAGGGGAGGATGTGAATTTTCCAGCCAGCCCCATGTTAAAGATATAAGTTCTATTTATTTCACAAATGTGCACAAGAAGGGTAGAGGATAAATTGAGAAGGTGCATAGGGCCTCCCTGGTGGTGCAGCGGTTGAGCGCTGCACTGTGGACCTGTCAGCAGCGCCATGCGAGTTCGACGCCCAGCCTGGGAGAATCCCACATGGTGTGGCAGACCTCTCCTACCTCGCCCGCTGCTCCCCTCAGCAGTGTATTTCTGACCTGCCTGTTCTGCTCCCCACTCTGTCTCTGGTGAACCCTCTTGCCGTCCCACGCCTCTGTCCTGTACCCCAGCTTGCATGTATAAAAAAATAAATCTTAAAAAAAAAATTGAGAAGGTGTATAATCAGCAGTGCCAGGGTATAGTCTCTGCTGAAGGGTCCATATTTATCTTCCCTGTACTAGCAGACTGTGCCCCTGCATCAGTGCGCACCACGATTGATTAATGCCCCTTTTTTGATTAATTGGACCCCAGCTCTACAAGTTGTTTAATATTTTAAATATCATACCTCCTGTGCTGGGTGACCTTGGAAAAATTATTTCAGCTTCATTTGCAAAACAATAAATTCAAAGTGGATATTTTCTGAAGTTCCTTATAGCCTTTGTAGTCTATCAATTGAAGTTTAACCAACACAATTAACAGGAGTCAAGATGCTGAATTTTATGCCAGAGACTGAAGTTTCATAACATTGCAACTCAACCACTGGTCTAGGAAGATACATTATCAGTCACTCAAATAGAAATTGAAAGCAAACACTGCAGGAGTTTACAGAGATAATTTTCTCAGTTAAACAACTTAGGTATATGTGAAACTGGCAGCCAAATGGTCTTATAAAACCAATCCTGGAGAGCATAAAGACTCATGTGAAATATTCTCCTCTTCTACAAGTTTGCAAAGTAACTTCAGCTTTTTGAACAGAGATGCAGAGTCAGGGATTTTTTAAATGTAAATTCTACATTTATGTTAGGAGGTTTATGAGGCTTGTTTTAGCAAAAAGTTTGAAATAACTCCAACTGGCTTAACTAATATGGTAACTATACAAACATGCTAGTAATGTAAATCCACTGATCAAATAATAGAAAGTTATTTTTTGTCACCTCATGCTATCATTATTTGGTTCATAAATATTAGGGATACAATATTTTCTACATCACAAGCATTGTGTGATCTCTTGGATACACAAATGATTTCCTTGCATTCAAGTCTTTTTCTCAAGATCTTCTGGGAAATCTGACCTAAATTAGTGTGTATATGCATGTGTGTGTAAGTACACGTACGTGCTAATGTTTGGGAGGTAAGATATAGGGCATTACAGGCAACTGGGAAGCTATGAACAAAAGCATTGAGTTAGGAAATAGACCAATTCTAGCAATACCTAATTCATAGAGTGATGAGAAGACAAAATATATAAAGAGTGGTAAGAGAATATCTTGTGGTAAATCTTAGAAGCAGTAATATAAATAGTCTTCTATGAGTAAAAGAATTATTGGAGTCATTTAATATTCATTTTATGCTGATCAATATTTATTGGTTACCAATTGGAAAAATACCAACAACCATGAAACGCTTGCTCTTCTGTCATGTTAATAATAGAATAACAATTTCCACTGCCCTGTGACCATGTTCCTTGCTTAATCTAGTGTGCTGTTGAACTCACTATACATACTTTTTATCTCTTTGCTGAAATTCTTTGTTCATTTATTGCTCTTTTGATCTCAGTGAATGTCTTTCCAACTGTTATTGAACTTTCTCCATTGGAGAACATTTATCCCGTTTAATTAAAGTCCATTCTGGACATTTATCTTGGTCTCTGTTGGAAAAATATTACACTGTTGTCTTTGACTCTCTGTGTTGATTTCTATACCTTATATGAAAGAAAGAATCACCTCTTCTAATCTTGACAGAGTATCGTGTATCAGAGATACTCCTAGTCAATCAGTCTAATGTGAGGTCATGGTCAGCTCTCAAACCTTTGTGATGGGCCAAATTGCCGTCTTTGTTCTTAGTGGCTCCAGTAGTGTAGGGTTTGCCAAGATCTGTCTGTCTCCCAAAGGCTTGGGAAATGACCAAATGTCTGATCAAGATTCTGCAGGACCCCTAATTGCTTTCCTCAGCTCCCTAATGCAGGCTAATCAAAAGTCTAATCTTCGAGAAGGACCTGGGAAAGTCACGGTGTTACATATGTAGAGAGACTGGGGCTCTGGTGTTTTTGCTGATTCACTGTGCTGAACCAGAAAGAGTAAACACTGGAAATGCCTCTTTGTTTTGTGAGATCCCATGGGATTTGTAAAAGCTGAGTTCCATCAGTTCTGAGAACTAGGTGTTTTGGGAAGCAGTCTCTCAGGTGGCAGCCATAAAAGGGTGGTGCTGTGTGGACAGCTTCTTCAAGAGAAAAACTGGAGACTCGATTATACTGTGAGAAAAGTCCAGAAAAAGACAGCAGGAATGTGTCCATCAACTCCTTCAGACACCTAAGAGAATTCCAAACAGGTACCACTTGCGGGCTGATTAGAAATTGGAACTTCTGGCAGCAGCTGGAAAAGTGGACAGTTAACATTCTTCCAGAGAGAAAATAGGAGATGGACACATTTGCTTGTTCTCGCTGCCCTAAGCCAAGGTGTGTAGCTGCTAGAAGTATTCTTAAACCCATTTAGAAGCTGCTTCTTTGTTTGCTATTGTATTTTATGGCTCTTGAATGCAACCTCCATTTGCTACCAGAGGTAGATAATTCGGGGGCCCATTCAAGTGACAGTGGTAAATGTTGGGTAGTAGATATATGGACAAGCTCATTTTAGAGTGAAGCTGAGGACTTGGTTTTATTGTTAGTCTGAGCCAGAGGGAGAATGTGGAGATGTGCCCTCTGGTTTTTTAGGGTCCCAGGAGAGTTCCCTGTCAACACCTAGATACAGGCTAATTATAAAATGGACCCTTAGGCAGAAGCTGGTGAGGTATGCAGTCAAAACAAGATGGATAATTTTGTTTGTTTTCTTTGTATTGAGTCTGGGGGAAATCACCATAGGGAGTGTTTATACATCATTTAATAACTGTTCTTGGTTTGCTGTGATCTTGATAGATTCATGAAGTCAAGCCCCATTGGTTATGACTTAACTATATGACTCAGGGATCCATCCCTCAGGCTACAACATCAAAAGCTGGGGTTCTGTATATGTGCTTCAAGCCAATTCCTTAGGTAGAAACTGGGCTCTATGTTCCCCCCACCAACACACACACACACTAAGGCACTATTGCTGGAGTGGAACATATGGTGAGAGCTGGTCTCAACTTTCCTATGGATTTTAACATAGATATTTTCTCATTCACTCAATATATAGAAGTCACTTATATAATTTCTGGATTTCTCTCAGAGGGAATGGCTCCATGTATATAGCTAGGCGTTCTTTGTGCCCACAGGAAAGGAAAATTCAAGAGCATATATCACCAAGGTGGTAACATCACCCTCTTCCCCCCTTTCTTTAAATGACATTGGGGCATGTAGATTATAGCCTCTTTAAGCAGATCTTCCAGGAAGAGGAAAAATTAATGAAAAAAACCTCCCCTAACCTGACTAAGCTGGTAATGTTATTATCAATTCCCTTCACTGCAATCTTGCACTCTGTAATATAATTAGTGTACATTCCTCTCCATTGTATCACTGAGATAGATTCATGGTGATTGCATCTACACCTAGTTTGCCATGGATCTGGGTCGGCCACTACCCTCCATAATTCACTACTTTCCCAGCAAATTGTAAAGTTGTGACCTCTTTCTTTCATTGTTCACACTCTATCATGTAAAGATTCACATGAACATGACTGTCCTCAAAAATCCAAGAAGAGCCTCTGAACATCTTGCAGCTTATTGCACTATTTGGAAGCAATTATTTTGTCTCTTTTGAATTATGGCTCATCAAAGAATATTAGAGATACTTGGTCTAAAATGTCTGGCCCAAATTCACATATCTACTTAGTTCTGAAAAATTACTGGGACCAATCTGGCATGTAAATTTTCTTGAACAATTCTTTATATCATTAAAATATTCTTAGACTGAGATTATTTTTTTCTTAAATGAGGCAGTAAGCAAAAATCTTAGTGTACCATGTAAAAATGTATTAATTTTAACATGGTCCTTTGAATCTATTTTAAATAGATAAATGGATAAATAGATAAATGGATATTTTATATTCATTTATAAATGGGTAACTTAGCTGATGAGAAAATAAGAAATGGCCTTTCAGGCATTCAGACACAGAACCAAGAATAAAACTTAGCAGTCTTGGTTAAAACTTAAGATATGGTAACAGGAAAATAATTCCAAAATTGAGTGTGAGGAACAATTGTTTTTGAAGACTTTGAATAAGATAGTCTGAGTTAGTTTTGAAGTTGTGTTGAACATTAAGATTGGGATGTAGCAGATATACTAGTAACTGAGTTTTTTTTTTTTTTTTCTTTTGCACCTTTAAGTCTGGGAGTCTGACATTGTTGGAGGGAGAATGCATAAAAGTCCCAGAAGAGCAAGGAGGCAAAAGAAAGAACCTACTTTCACCGTAATGCTAATAGACTTGGCACTCAACTTGCTTAGCCTTCAGGCACTCCCGTTTCCCAACCCCCTATTATAATGTCTTTTTTTCTAAAAACATTTGATACTTTACTTCTCCAGTTCACTTCCTACCTTTTTCTTAATTATCTACCCACAAAAAATTGATTGAACAACTAAATATAGCTTCCACAGAAGCTTGCACATGAACATATACACACAGACACACACAAATACCTTTAGGCCAAACACACAAACTTTGGAGTGATTATGTTACTCTCTCAAGTTGTAAAAGTGAAATTAATCTCTGTTGGTTTGATATCCTACTGAGTTTTCCCTGAATGGTTAGGATATCATTCAAATTTATGGACCCAATATTGTTTATATTATTGTAATCATGGTAAATGTTAGGAGTAGAAGTTGCTGTGCTCCATGTTGGAATTTCAATAAAATATCCTGTCAAATGGTCAGCAGGGAACTTATGATATTAAGATGGTCCATTCCATTTTTATCTTTCATTTTCAGAAAGATCATATATTGGAATTCAAACATGTGACACTTGTTTTCTAGCCACTGGTACAATGTGTACCCTGCTGGAGATGTCTAAAAAATATCTGTTCAAATATTTTGAATGTACTACTATAATTTTAGTAATATTTTTTAGAACTGTTATCTATAATTCAGTAAAGGAGTGGTGTATATGGTGTATATTGCATCAGGCAACACCACACTGTCAAAGGGAGTCGTGGAGCAAGTTGTTATGGCAGGATGCTGCCAAGAAGGTAGAACCTGGCCTTTTTATTGATTGAATGATTTTACAGAGTCAATTACTCAGGGCAGGGGAACAAAGAGAAAAAAGTTAGAAGGACGTGAATGTATGCTTAGGTTACCTAGGCTTTTTGGGGAGATGAGTCTGAGGTTCAGGATTAGTTTTATGACCCACGTTTGAAGATTGAAATCAAGCTTCTGACCCCGCTCATGGTTCCGATCTTATTAGCAAGGCATTCCGCTCATCAGTCTCTATGATACAAGGCTATGTATCAGTCTATGTGCCTCTTCATGTATATACATTATCCCAGGAAATTAAGCATCCTGCTCTTGCTTAACTTGAGAGGAACCTTTGCAGCGCTGGTAGTTTGCATTCTTTAAGTTTAGGTAATTGATTGACTGGGCCAAATGCACTTTATACTGAAAAGGCTGAACTGCACAGCCGGAATGGTGGTTTAAGCAGCCCTTTAAGCCAGCAGACCCGCACGTATAAAATGCCATACAATTCCACAAATTAATGATTTATTACATGTTCATTCTTTATTACCTTGTCTTATATTTTTCTTCACTGACAGTGCTTAAAATAATAGGAATTAATTTGCTTTACTTGTCACATATTCATTATCTTGCCTTTCATAAATTGAAATACTTTTCAAAAAGTAGCTTATCAGTCCTCTTCATTATTGAAGCCCTAGATTGTACAACAATTCTTGGCACATAGTAGGTATTCAAAAATACATATTATGGGAGTAGATAGATGAATGTTTCTCATAGCTTTAGATGATCCTAGGGAATAAGACCTTGATATAAGCTCCTTATTTGTACATTATACTGAGTTACAAGGTGATGTGAATTTTATTCATTCTCCCAGAGAAGTTGCAGCTAGGATTGCTAAAACACAGGTCAGTTAACTTAAGTCCAATGGGTGTTGCTAATGTACCACACAATCTTGGTTCTAATAAATGGAATTTTGTATAATCTCGGTTAATATATGACATTTCTAGTTAGATAGGATTTCCATGTATTAGTTCATGCAGCCTGGAACAATAGTAATTCCTATGATTGAAATATTTTTAATGTAGTCTTCTAAAATTGTTATTTTTTAGCAATGTATATCCTTGTTGCCTTATACTTGAGTAGCAAACACTACAATTTTTAACATCAGTTGGAGTTTGTTCATTTTCACCCTTCATTTATCCCCATTAAAATGATAGCTGTTAGTTTCAACCATGTTTCCAGGGTCCTGAGATAATTCTAAACCTTAATGCTGACATATATGATATTAAATAGCAATTTCACATTTGTGTTTACTATAAATTTGATTAAAATGCATCTATGCTTAAGGATGCAAAACAAAGTCTCATGGGCTAAATTTGATCCATATCAGCATTTTCATTAACCAGTACAGTTAATTTTTAATGCCTAAGGAGGTATATTATTTTTCTATGGCTGCCATTCTAAAGCACCAAACACTTGATGGCTTAAAACAACAGACATTTACTCTCTTGTAGCTTTGAAGACTGGAAGTCTAAAATCAAGGGGTCCACAGTGGCATGGTCTCCATAAGGATTCAAGGAGAACAAAATGCCATCTTGTCTCTTGGATCCTGTGGTTTAACTGTAATCTTTGTTAATTCTCGGCTTGTAGCTACATCACTGCAGTCAAATGACATCCTCCTCCTCTGTGCTACTGTCCCTATGTCCAAATTCCTTCTTCTTGTAAGCATGCCATGCAGATCGGATGTCTACATTGATGTCCAAATCTTAAATAATTATATCTCGATTGACATCACAATAATTTCACAATCTGATGTACAAGGGGTGAGGAATTCAACATATTTTGGGGAGAGAGATGCAATTCAATCATAACAGAAAGTATTTGGATTTGTGATCTCAAATCTTAGTTCTAGATGTATTTTATGTTACTTATAATATTACACAGCATATGGCATGAATTCCATATATATAAACATATGTTTATATGTAATATATAAATGTTTATATATGTACATACATATTTTTTACATAAACATATGTTTGTGTGTTCCGTATGCATCTTTGTCCAACTATACAGGTGTATATATGACACACAGGTTAAACATAACTGTGTGCATGTATATATACATATGATATATACATGTATTATACATGTGATATATGACATAATAGGTGATAGTACAAGTTACAAACTCTCTAATCTCCACACAGTTTTCTTCTGCTTTGTCAAATGTCTTCAGTTAGTAATTTCGGGTAGTTATTTGACACATAGTAATTTACCTGATAAGTTTATTTTTGTAGTTTACATGACTTCATTTTATACACAATGATATCATAGGTCTTTATGCCTTTTTCCAGTCAGTTTTGCAGCATATTTTTAAATGGCGCAAAGAAGCATCCATTGTCATCTCAATGCTAGAGTGCTGAAATGACATAATGTCTAGTAACTTTTTATATTTGTATGACCAAAAGAAAACACAAATTTCCTCTCTATGATTCTGAATCTGAGAGAAAACAGCTCATAATATGCTGTGACTAAATCCAGATATTTTCTAGTTAACCTAAGTCATTTTCTTATTTTTCATATTTGTAGCTTAATATTAGAAAATAGCAACGGTCATCAACTTGCATATTTGTTTCAGGTAAAAACATGGAAGAACAACAGTATATTTGATTAATAGCTACCTATATTTACCTATGGTTCACAGGGAGAAATAGAGCAAAATGGAGCATCAGTCTGAATTAGATAATACAACATTTAATATATTAGTGGGAAGCACTTTAAATAACAGAAAACTTACTATGGAAAATGTTGTGATAGGCTAATATGAAACAATGCATAATGAAAGTATTACTTGCTAAAATCATAGCATTTCCAGATATTTTCTTACCTCATGATGTATAAAAATCAGTGTGTCCAGCTGTTATTTTGCACCTACAATGTGGTTCCCATTCATGTTGCTCAACAGCGGCACCTATTGGTTACAAAACCTGCCACTATGTTGGATTTCTTCTGTGTTGTGTGTACTAATTATTCCTCTGGAGTGCGACTTCTAGTTGGAGGAGTGAGTAAGGTGGGGAGAAATAATTGATAATCAAAAAAACCTTGAGTGCAAATTTCTTTAACTGTTCTAGTTTAATTTCACACCTAGAGAAAAATGAGATGTTCCCACTTAGGTTTTCTGTAATCTTATTGAGTGGCTCACACACAGCAACCAGCTATGGATGATTGTACATTAGAAAGTATTTATGACTGCTGTCTCAGAGATAGCTACTTGATTTATAGATAGGAGACATAGCTGCCCATAGGGGGAATAGCAGGCTTTATAAAAGGAATTAAAAAGAGAAAAACACTCTACCATATACATTAATATTTAAAGGAAATGCTTTCCAGCTTAAAAGTAGTTATCACAGAAGGATTCAAGATTTGGAGAAATGCCTTGATTCCCTTTCTAATTTTAAACATATTAGTTTTGCATTCAAAAAATAAACTTGAAATAGTATTTTAAAATCTATGTGGTCCATTTGATATATTAGGTTTCAATGGAAGTAATTGCTGTGCAGCCCTCCAATATGAATTCCTCACCAACATGATCTTCTATAAACAATTGCTTTTGAATTTTTTATTTGGGATAATCACCTTTTGTATTAGAACTCTCTGCCTCACCATTATTTTGTATAATACTCTTATATTGCTTTTGGGGAAGCTAAATTGAACTTGAAGAATTAGTTTAGCCTTAAGAAATTTTATTTAAGGGGCCTCCCTGGTGGCGCAGTGGCTGAGAGCTGCGCTGTGGAGCTGTCGGCAGCACGTGATGCGAGTTCGACGCCCAGCCGGGGAGAATCCCACATGGCGCAGCAGACCTCTCCTGCCTCGCCCGCTGCTCCCCTCAGCAGTGTATTTCTGATCTGCCTGTTCTGATCCCCACTCTGTCTCTGGTGAACCCTCTTGCCGCCCCATGCCTCTGCCTGTACCCCAGCTTGTATGTATAAATAAATAAAATCTTAAAAAAAAAAAAGAAATTTTATTTAAGAAAAATCAATTTAAGCATTCAGGATTCTGGATTTTTCTCCTACTATGTGCATGGTTCATGTTGAATGTAGATAAGTTTTTCATTTTCTAATTTATTCAATTTATCATCTGCTTAGTACTTTTTCATGTTTTGCAGAAAGTGTTATATCAGTAGAAACACTTCATTTTAATATCAGGAATATATATTATTGGAGAAATTATTTGATCTTGTAGGTGACCACCAGTTTATTTATATGCTTTTATTTAGCACATTTTTACATTCTTACATAGTATGTTTTCTGGAAAAGGAGCTGCCCTAGTGATTGAAACACAATTAATGGAATCACCTAATAATCCTAGAAGTTTCTTAGGTAATTTGAATTAATTTTGCCTAACAAATATTTATTCCCTTCACCCATTCTGTATGCTAGTGAGGTGGGGTTGAAATTATGAATTGTTCCGGTCAATGGTTGCCTTAGGTGTTTACAAATATGTAAGCATATTTCAGGGCAACAGAGGCATTCAGTGCATATTACATGTTTATGGTCCCCTTTTGTGCCCCCCTGATAGTATTAGACATTGTCCTTTTAACTGGGGCTCCAGAATGAACACATCATGAAAAGACCTGAACCCATTTTCTAACTTCTGATCCTACCTAAGCAGAACCTCACAGAGAAGCCCATACTAGGTCATCTGATCCACTTTTAGGGTTTTACTAATTCTTGTATTAATGGTGTCGTTTGGTCATATGTCTCTTCGTGTTGGTCTTTTGCACCAGACAGTATACCAGAAAGCCAGATAAGGAGTCCCCATCATTACAATAGAGTCCGGTTTTCACCAAGAGTAGGCAGGAACACACAAAAGGGACAGGAAGAACTATAACTGGCATCTGGATTGTTTGGATCACTTCAGGACACATCTTTGTTGTGAAATAATAATCATTTAAAAAAAATTAATTTGAAAAAAGGCATGGTAACCACGTTCTCAGCTCCCTGAAAATAAAGGTCTGGGTCGTCTGTGATTGAGCAACCTAGACCTGATTAAGTGGTAGAGAAAAAATATCATAAATATTGTTGTAACTTCAGTACCAATCACAGCAGGGGTTACTATAGATAGTTTCACTGTTTTACTTCTGTAAGTTTTTTTTTTTTTTTTCCAATCAGGAATTATGCCTTCCAGCATCATGAAGAAGCATTGTCAGCACAGAGAGAATTTATAGTGAGACACAAGTAGAACTGAGTGGCATCAGGGATGAACTTGTATATTTTCTGCTTCCTTCCATTTATACGGTACATTTACTACAGCTGATGAACCAATATTGACAGATTATTAACTAAAATACAGGGCACACATTCGTGTTCACTCTGGGTTTTACATTCTATGGGTTTTGTCAAGTGTTTAATAACATGTAACCGCCATTAGAATATCACATGGAATGGTTTCATTGCTCTCCCTAAAAATCCTCTGTGCTCTGCCAATTCATCCTTCCATTCTCTACACCCCAACTCCTGGCAACCAACCGATCCTCTTACTATTTCATAGCTTTTATTTTTCCAGCCTGCCATATAGCTGGATCTCCATCCGCCTTTTCTAAATTGCTGAGATTGTGCTCACAATGAGCTCAAAAACTAGTGGCATGCTGCACTTAATCTTAGTCTATGGAGTTAGCTTCTTAGGTTGAGTCTCAGAGAAGTCTTGTTATGAGCCATTATAGAAATTTACAACTTATAGGGCAACATTTCTATTACCTCCAGAAACTAAATTACTCACAACTTTTCAGTTGCTATTTACCTTCAAAAGAGATTTCAACTGCATTTGAAAACTTGAGCAGTTTGCCATCAGAAGAACAAAAATTGATAATAAATTATATAGCTACAGATTTGCTCAAACTTATTTATGGAAAAATCACAACTTAGAGTCAGAATTGCAAGGTTGGCATGGGAACCATGGCACCTAAGCAATCAGGCTTTTAGAGGTTTGCTGTAAAATGCATTATTTTCTAATTATATGTTAAATATTATGATTGGCCATAATGTTTTTCCTAAAATGTATGCTCCATTAATCTTTTCTGGAGGTGTTCTTCAATATACCTTGTAGTACCCACTAGAATTGGTCACAGTCATTCTTCTGGGTATGAGGTACTTTAAATTTTTAAGGGGTTATATGTTGTGCTACTTTAACCATGATCACTATTTTTATTAGTACTTTATCTGTGTGTTTAGAAAGATAGAACCAACAAAATTGCATATCCCTGTCTAGCTTCTTTCTGTTGATATTATAACCACAAGCAAAGCAAACAGATGTTTATGTTGCAATAACATTTTGGAACTATGCTAGACCAAGAAAAGCAACAATAAACACAATGTGCAGTTAGCACCATTTTCTCTAATCCAATAAAGACAATTAACCCAACGAGGACCTAATTATGTTATTCTTATATTTATAGGGCAAGTTGCTCATTGATTACTTACCATCTAGAAAAATTGCTTTTCTGTCATCATGCTGAAATCCTCAAAAGCACATTTTGCATTAATGACTGACTTCCAAGATACTTTAAATTAATATGGAATCATATGTAATTTGGACTTCAGTTATTGTAAACATTATTATTAGACTTGCATAAAAATGTATTCTGCATTTGGGATTATCTAATTTATGAAATTGATTAAATTTAAAATAATAATCTGAAAAACAGTTTTCTTTTGGAAAAAGGTAGAAATGGCCACAAATGATATGACTTTGTACTCTCTAATCATATGTAGGGAATAATTTTTGTCTACCTTATTTAGATTGCCTTTACATAATTACTGCATATCACCATACAATGCCTCAGGTCTAAAGATTAGCATGGTTGCAGTTACTGATAAAAGAAATATAGTGAAGTGAGTATTTGAATATTTATTTTAAAATGAAAATTATCCATTTTGAAAGTGCATATATTTCAATTTTTAAATTAAATTCAGTTCATCATATGCAATATTTTTACACAACCTATTAGCCAGAAGTAGTGAACGCATATTCTAATTTTTTTGATTTTTATCATTAATTTTCTGAAAATATAAGCTTTCTAAATTGTCTATGATTTTATATTATGAAATGCTCTCAATATTTTCTTAGAGCAAATTCTTACAAGTAGAATTATGGACCAGAAATTGAATATGTACTTCAACATATTATTCATGTGGTGAAAACTCCTTTCACAAAGTGTAGAGCATGTTGTACCCTTTTCTCAAATCTAGATAAGTTCCTAGATCCTCCACAAACATACTGATGTTCACCATTATTATCCTAGATCCTATATCCATTTAAAAGGTTAACATGTTTTACATTTTTAATTATATTTTCTTCAGTTAGTTTGATGTCAGTATATTTTCCCATTGTGTATATCACAAATTCTCTCCATCCATCCATCCATCCATCCATCTGGCTATCCTAATCTTCATTGAAAATTGCATGCTCCTAACCCCTACTCAACTGTATACCAGTTTTTTTTTTTTGAGTTGTTTTTTTTTTACTATTGATTTAGCTTAACTCTTTTATTAATGATCAAAACTTTGCGTTTCATGTATGCTACCACTGTTTTCTCAATTTTTATTTACTTTGGATGCTCATTCATCAGTATTTAATTCACAGAAAGAAAAAGGTTTGTATGTTTCCACCAGTCAGTCTTCCTGTGTGGTGTCTGTGTTTGGTGGCAAACTGATTTTGAAGTAGGAGTTTTTATTTTCAATAAACTTATTGAGCACTTGTCCTAGCTTAGGGCCAAGGAGAGTCAATTAAGAGCATGTCCTGCACAAAACTTCAATCCAGTTGTGGAGATAGAAAAATAAATATACATTCACCACAACATTAAGAAATGTTTTACCAACAGCAATCTACAAATAAATGCAAATTGATACAGCGTAAATTGAGAACATATGTGCTAAGAATAAAAGAATGGGTAATTGAATGGAACTTTTCGAGGGAGGGAAATTGGAGATAATAAAATGTACAAGGCTTTCAACATTTACATGATATCTTTTTTTAGTGGTTCATTTATGCATCTACTGAACGGTTCTCCTCCTCGCATATATTGAAACAAGCTGGGCATTGCTAAACCAACTATATATACTTCCCTCTGGAACACAGGAATTGAGATAGTATAAATACTTGTTACTTTGAACTTCATCCTATAAAAATTAAGAGTGAGAGCTGGGTTTGGACAGGGAAGCAAGAACTGATTATTTCCCCTACTAGTCTTCAATATACTCCCTATCTCCTAATCTACTTATGCCTTCTTACCCATCTGTCACACACTGCTTTAGAAATTTTGTTTCAGTGGAGGTGGTATAATAGAAGAGAAAATTGTGGAAATAGCAATAGTATTATGACTTTATCGAAAGAATAAAAGCCACAAAATAAGAAAACAGAACTACTTATTTTCACTTTCCAAAAATATACATAATAATCTAGTTGTCATTATTGTTGCCGGATGCTCATTTTGAGTAGGGAGAAAAGAACTTCAATTTTCATGAAATGCATTAGTGAAATGTTCTCAATACTTTTTAGTTATAACTTGATTTCGTTCCAAAGTCTTACTATGATTTTCTAGGAGTTGATCTCCGCTTTTTCTCCCTCCAAACTTTTGAGCAGTCATTGGCCTCCCAATGCCAAATGAAACAGGGGAAGTTGGTGACATTTTGCCAGTGACTGATTTTCAGTTCCTCTATCTGCTGTGTACTTTTATCTTTTAATTTATCTACACTGGGGTTCCGAATGATGCAGCTCCATGTCATAATATTTCTGCTGACTTAAAGTATCTGTCATGAAAACTTAATCTGCATGATACTAAGGTGAGCAGGATAGGCTAATCAAGGGTAAAAATAAGAGTACATTCATGTTACTTCCTTAAGCCAAAGAAATTAAAGTTATTCTTCTCCTTGGAGATTAATCTAATCATTTTATATTAAAGTGCTCACTAAGCAAATTTTTTTCAAGGTAACAAAAATTCTCATAAGTCAATAGAACCAATTTTCTTTTGGTAGAAGAAGAAAGTTCTTTCTTCTTTCTCAGAGCCCATATGCCACGATTTTGTGACATCTTGACCACACAGAGGATGGAAATCAAAGTATGTAAGGAAATCTGCTTTTCTTTCAAACCCTAAGCAAGTTGTTTCAGTTCCTAGTAATCATATAATGATTGCCTAATTCCCAAGATATTTACTTATTTTAACATAGTTTAGGAATTTTAATGATTCTGTAAAAGTTTTGTATGTCTCTCCATATACTCCTTCTTCATATAATATTGATGCTCTTATGACCTCATTTAACTTCAAACACAAAAGTCAATTAGAAATGTATTAAAGACTTGGATATAAGACCTGAAATCATAAAATTCATAAAGAATATAGTTGGTACCTCCTGGACATCAACAGCAGAGATATATTTGGGAATTAAACTCTAACAGCAAGGGAAACAAAAGGAAAAAATCAGTGAGATACAACAATCTAAAAAGCTTTTGTATCATGAAAGAAACCAGCCCAAAAGGAAAAATGCAACCTATGGGCAGGAAGAATATATTTGCATATAACATGTCCAATAAGTGATTAATTTTCAAAAAATATAAAGAATTCATACAATTCAACAACAACCAAAAGCAATTCAATCAAAAAGTGGAGAAAAGAACTTAATAAACATTTCCCATGAGAAGACATATGGATATTCCACAGGCATATGAAAAAATGCTCAACACCACCTACTATAAGAGAAATGCAGATCAGAACCATAATGAAACATCATCTCACCCTTGTGAGAATTAGTTACATTAAATAGTTTGGAAATCACAAATGTTGGCAAGGAGGTGGTGATAAGGGAGTGCTTGTCTGTTGTTGGTGGGTGTGTAAACTGGTACATCTATGAAAAATGGTATGGAGATTTCTTAAAGAGGTAAATAAAGATGGATACAATATTATAAAGCAACATCACTCCCAGTTATCTACCCCAAGAATATGAAAACATAATATAATAAGTCATAGGCACCACCATGTTCAGAGCATCATATTCATTATTTCTAATTATGAAATCAACCTAAATATCCAAGGACAGATAACTGGCTAAAGAAATTGTGGTATATATATTCAATGGAATACTACTCAGCTTAAAAAAATAAAAGATCAAATTCTGCCATTTGGAACAAAGTGGATGGATCTTGAGGTGAATGTGAAAGACAGTTACCAGAAATGGTTTTACTCGTTTCCAGAATATAAACAATTAAAAAAAAAAAAAAGAAACTGGAGAAACACACAAAAGTAACACTTGGACTGTGAAAAATATTGTGATGACCAGAGTGGAAGGAAAGTCATGATAGATAACACATTGTATGCGGGAAACGTATTTATACGTTTTACATTGACTGGTAGTAGCAAACTACCTGCAAACAATGTGATAATATAGCACTGGAGGGCCTCTCTGGTAGCGCAGCTGTTAAAGCGCTGTGCTGTGGAGCTGTCGGCAGCAGTGACGGGAGTTTGATGCCTGGCTGGGGAGATTCCCACATGGCGCAGCAGACCTCTCCTGCTTCGTCCGCTGCTCCCCTCAGCAGTGTGTTTCCATCGATCTGCCTGTTCTGCTCCCCACTCTGTTTCTGGTGAACCCTCTCGCTGCCCCATGCCTCTGGCCTGCACCCCAGCTTGTATGCATAAATAAATAAATCTTTAAAAAAATATAAGCACTGGAACTTTGGTGGAGGGTGAGTGAAAGATGTGTACATGTTAAAGTGTGAAATTGTTCTGTCAAAATAATGTAATTGTGTAAACAAAAGGCAAATCAATAACATTTGATTTTAAAGAGATGAAGGAATGTGAAATATCTGATAGTGATATTAATAACCATCAGGTTAAAATTATTGAATTATTACTGAGTTAGTATTTACAACATTTCTGTATGTCATTATTAATGCATGCATACCCTCATTACATATAAACATTGATCTCATCTTGACTTTTAGTCTCTTATAAGAGAGTATGCAGTAATAAAAACTGATTTTCACTTAGGGAGATAGAAGACTAACTTTTCAAGAAGTAAATCTAAGTAAATTTTATGAAAATAATCCCACAAATTGAGATTAATATTAGTGTAAGATACATGATATCTAGAGTTGTGGAGTCAATTGTGATGAAATTATTTTATATTACATGATATACAGACATATTTCTTAAGAAATTATAAGTATTCTGGGCCTCCCTGGTGGCACAGCAGTTGCGCACTGCGCTGTGCAGCTGTCGGCAGCTCACAATGCGAGTTCAACGCCCAGCCAGGGAGAATCCCACATGGTGCGGCAGACCTCTCCTGCCTCGCCCGCTGCTCCCCTCAGCAGTGTGTTTCTGATCTGCCTGTTCTGCTCCCCACTCTGTCTCTGGTGAACCCTCTCGCCGCCCCACACCTCTGGCCTGTACCCCAGCTTGTATGTATAAATAAATAAATCTTTAAAAAAAAAAGAAATTATAAGTATTCCAGTATTTGACTTTTAAGAAAAAAAAAAAGATTATTTATTTATGCATAGAAAACCTAGGGTGTATACCAGTGGTGCTGCGGGTGCAGGATTCACCAGAGACAGAGTGGGGAACAGAACAGGTGGATCTACTGAAATACACTGCTGAGGGGAGCAGTGGGCAAGACAGGAGATGTCTGCTGCGCTGTGTGAGTCAGCTCCCTGGCCTGGGATTAAATTTAGGCTGTAGGGGTAACAACGCTGAGACTTAACCCATAGGGCACCAGGGAGGCCCCTTTAATATTCGATTCTTTATGACTCTTATTTGCCTTTTTGGTCTTATTTATGGAATCTAGACTCTTGAAATCAATGTTCCATTAAAATTAAACCCACATATCTTCCTGGAAAAACTTTATCTGCCCCCACCTTTTCCCTATGATGTGTTTTCAACCTGGAACATTTTCTTTTACTCTCTTCGGCCATTTTATTAACATAATCTACCAGTCTGTTGTGTCAAGATTAGTTTCTTGATCCTCTAAATCCAGGTCAGTTGTCATTCCCACTGCTCCCTCTGGTGGTCATTTCCATATCCACCTTAACTGATTGATTAAAGCCAATTCTCATCACTCCATACTCTTATTGTAGCCGCAGTTTCAGAAAAAGGCATTCAATTCAATTCTAGACCATAGAACCAGAAGCAAATTCTATTGAACATCATCTAATAAAAGTTTTCTCATTTGCAAGATAGACTCAAAGGAAAATACAGTCTTTCTCATTTTAATCATGTATCATTACATTGTTATTTTTGCCATTGTTTTGATTTTTTTTGTACCTCCTTTCTGACACCACTGTTACTATATTTTTAACAATTTAAGGCTGAAATCAATCAAAGATGGAAGAGATAATGAGATAAAATTGTTTCTGTTCAGTGGTAGCAGGTAGCCAGAGTGGTTTGAGGTAAATTTTAGCAGTCATTTAGCATTACATTTGTTCATCCAGTATCGAACTTGATTTTTATGTTTACAAAATATTCTCCCTTTTCAAGAAGAGTGTATTGCCAAACTTCTGAAAATTTTAATTTGTTAACATTTTGAATTTTAGTAAGAATATTACTCTATGTAATTTATAAAAATTCAAACTAGCACCCAAACTTTTACCTATTTTGAAGTATATTTTTCACAAAATTATTTTTACTTTATCGTAATGTGCCTTAAAGTGTTCTGAAATACTGTAAAATTTTAAAATTAATTAAATGTCTTTAATTTTGCAATTAAAAAAACATGGCTCTGTGTTTCCAGTAATAAAATATATATATAGTTGTGTTAAACCGCAATTCGAAATTTTGGGTCATATTTTTCTCAATTTGAATCTATACCTTCATTTGGGTCTATAAGCATATAAATTGTCAGTTTTTGTAGTATATTTATGACATGTTTCTTAGTTCTTCACAAGTTCATACATTTGAACTTAAGATTTTACATGTTTCAAAATAATTGTGAATAGATTATTCAAACATGTATACTTAAGGCTTTATTTTATTTTCACTTTATGCTAATGTATAATTCACTGTCTATGATTATTAGGTGTCTTCTGGTAATATAATATTCCAGGTTTTTCCCTCCCACTAAAAATCTGTTCTCAAGTTATTTTGCCAAGATAGTGACTATATTGCATTTCTTAAAGTTTAACCTTGTTGGATTATTTTTCTGGCAGCATTTTTTAATAATATTCACTCATTTTCAGAACTATTTAATAGGTTATACCTATTCTAATAGTTAATATTTTATATCAGTCTCACAGGTGATTAATTAAAATGTGATAAGAATACCCCTAGAATAAAACTATTCAAATTATGTGACTAGAAACAATAAGAATGGTGTCAAATTTTCCATTTTTTCTGACACAAATACAAGAAGTAAAATTCACATCATTCCCTGCATACTTATGAAATGCTATTAAATACAGCTAAATAAACATTTCACACCACATCCTTCTTTTGTGGGTTGATTCCATATGTTTGAGATTAAATTGGTCAGGCATTCAAAGTTGCTTGTAAAAGTATGTTATGAACTACAATTGCTCACACAAAGTGATTTATAAAACCAAACAAAAACTTATTGTATAAAATATGTTTTATAAAATAGAGACTTCTTAGCTAAAAATAGCAGATACTTAATTTCATTTTAAATTTAAGATGATTTTGACTATAGTTCTGATTTTAAGATTTACACACAAAAAATATCAAGATGTTATGTATTTATTGTGGTATTAGTTTAAAACACTCAATATGATCTAGAGGTGTAGAATCACACCATTTTGGTGTGTGTTATCTCAACACAAACACCACCAGCATTCATAGTTCTCCACTATAGTCCATTGTGGCTTCTCCCATCTTTACTGTCATCACTTACACTCCTGCTTTGGTAGCCTCAATTATACAGTCATATTTCTGAGACTTGTTATTCGTTTGGTTTTATCTGACCCTTTGTTTTGTTTCTCTATATTCCACCCATAAGCAACATCATCTGGGATTTGTCATTCACCTTCTGATTTATCTCATTTAGTAACATCCTCTCCATTTCCATCCATGTTGTCAAAAAAGTCAATAGTTGGGCCTCCCCGGTGGCGGCGCAGTGGTTGAGCGCTGCACTGTGGAGCTGTCGGCAGCGGTGACGCGAGTTCGACGCCCGGCCAGGGAGAGTCCCACATGGCGCGGCAGACCTCTCCTGCCTCGCCCGCTGCTCCCCTCAGCAGTGTATTTCTGATCTGCCTGTTCTGCTACCCGCTCTGTCTCTGGTGAACCCTCTCGCTGCCCCACGCCTCTGGCCTGTACCACAGCTTGTATGTATAAATAAAAAATAAATATTAAAAAAAAAAGTCAATAGTTTACATTTCTTATAGGAAAGTACCATCCTCCATTTCTTAACCCACTCATTTATTTGGGGGACTTAATTTGATTCCATGACTTAACTTGGTTATCGTAAATCGTGCTGCAATGAGCAAAGGAAAGCATATATCCCTTTATATTAGTGTTATTGCATTCTCTGGATAGGTAACTAGAAGTGGAATTGCTGGATCATATAGTGGATCTATTTATAATATTTTGAAAAATCTCCATATTGTTTCTATAGGAACTGGACTGGTCTGCATTCCTATAAATAGTTTATAGGAATCCTTTATCTCCAAACCTTAGCCAACACTTGTTTTGGTGATTTTTTTTTAATTGAGGTAATGTTGATTTATATTATTGTTGGTATTTTGGAATTATAGAATAACCCTCTTCCTGCCATGTTGATATGGCCATTCTTACTGGTGTGAGTATTATCTCACCATGGTTTTGATTGGCATTTCCCTGACAATAAGTGCTGATGAACAGTTTTTACATGCCTGTGTCCATATTTATGTTTCTTTGGAGAAGTGTCCATTCAGCTATTCTTCCCACTTGTTGATTAGGTTGTTTGTTGCCTTTTTTTCTCTTGAGTTGTATGTGATCTTTGTATATTTAACTCCATGTCACAGGTATGGTGTGCAAATATTTTCTTCCATTCAGTGGGGTATCTTTATTTTAGTAATAGTTTGTTTCACTGTTTAGGAGTGTTTTAGTTGGATATAGTCCCATTTGTTTACATTTTCTTATGCTTTTCTTGTTGGAGACAGATCGATAAAGACATCCTAATAGAAGCAGTGTCACGAGGTGCTTTTCCTGTTTTCTTCCGTATATCTTATGGTTTCAGTCTTATATCCAAGTCTTTCATCCACTTTGACTTAATTTTTATATATGGTATGAGAAAGAGTCTAGTTTCATTCTTTTGTATGTGTCTGTCATGTTTCCTGAGACCATTTATTTATATTTTTTAAGGTTTATTTATTTATGCAAAAGCTGGGGTGTTGGCCAGAGCTGTGGGGTGGTGAGAGGATTCATCAGAGACAGAGTGGGGAGCAGAACAAACAGATCAACTGAAATATATATCTGAGGGGAGCAGTGGGCGAGGCAGAAGAGGTCTGCTGAGCCATGTGGGAATCTCCCTGGCCGGGTATTGAACTCCTGCTGCAGTGGCTCTGAATAGCTTCAGAGTGCTGCACTTAACCCATTGCGCAACCAGGGAGGCCTGAGACCATTTATTGAAGAGACTTTCCTTTGTACAATGTATAATCTTGTCTCTTTTTTGATAAATTAACTATCCATAAAACTGTGGCTTTATTTCTGGGCTCTCATTTCTATTACATTAGTCTATGACTATTTTAATTTCAATAAAATTGTTGTTGGATTACTATAACTTTATAATATAGTTTGAAGTCTGTACGTGTGGTACCTCCATTTTTTCCCCTCATTTTGTAAGTATTGTTTTAGCTATTGGGGTCATTTGTAATTCCATATTAATTTCAGTAATATTTATTCTATTTGAAAAATACCATCGAGGGCCTCCCTAGTGGCACAGCGGTAAAGCGCTGCACTGTGGAGCTGTCAGCAGCAACGAGGCAAGTTCATTGCCTCGCCAGAGAGATTCCCACATGGCACAGCAGACCTCTCCTGCCTTGCCCACTGCTCCCCTCAGCAGTGTATTTCTGTCACTCTGCCTGTTCTGCTTCCCACTCTGTCTCTAGGGAACCCTCTTGCTGCCCCACACCTCTGGCCTGTACCCCAGCTTGTATGCATAAATAAATAAAACTTAAAAAAAAAAGAAAAGAAAAATACCATCGAAACAGTAATAGATATTGAATCTGTATATTGCTTTTAGTAAGATGGCCATTATTACAATATTCTTCCAATTCATGAACAGAATATTTCACTTATTTGTGTCTTTTACTTCCTTTAACAACATCTTATAGTTTTCTATGTACAGGTTCTTTACCTCTTTTAAGTCATTCCTTAAATATTTGATTCTTTTGGATGCAATTGTAAATGGCATTGGTTTTTTGAATTTGCTTTCCTCTTCTAGTTCATTGTTTGTACATAGAAATACAGCTCATTTTTTTAAAGATTTATTTATTTATGCATACAATACTGAGGTGCAGGCCAGAGGTGTGGGTGGGGTGGTGAGAGGATTAACCAGAGACAGAGTAGGGAGCAGAACAGGCAGAGTGACTGACAAACACTACTGAGGGAAGCAGTGGGCGAGGCAGGAGAGGTCTGCTGTGCCATGTGGGAAACTCCCTGGCTCAGGATCAAACTCGTGCTACTGTGGCTGCAGATAGCTTCATAGTGTTGAGGCTTAAACCCTTGCGCTGCCAGGGAGGCCCCTATAATTTATTTTTATAAACTGATTTTGTAACCCACCTCTAACTGTACTGACTATTTGTTCCTAATAGTTTTCCACTGGATTCTTTAGGATTTTCTTTTCTTTTTCTATGTATATTTTCATCTGCAAGTAGTTATAGTTTTACTTCTTTCCCGAATATTTCTCTTATCTAATTATACTGGTCAACATTGAGATCATTACTGGCTTTAAAAGGTGCTAATCTGTAGTATCGTGGTGTGCTGAACATGAATATAACCCTGAAAAATTTTTATTAGCTCTCGTTTTGAAGATTTTTCATATAATTCATTTTATGTGTTTCACCGTGTAAATTTATCCAGTAGGACTGCAACAACATCCTAAATCAGCCTAAAATGATGTAATATTGAATCACATTGCATAATACCATCATGTACACATCATCCAGAGTTGATTTCATCATTTTATGATGCAATGCAATACTACTGCCAGGTGGCTGCTGAAGTAAGCTGACATAAGCAGTGCACTATAGAAAGTCCTGTCGGAAAGGTTGAGAATTGAAAATATTTCAGAATTTGTGTGAGACAATTGAAGCTACTCTTCCATAGAACTGTTATTATTTTATCCATTTAGGCACAATACAGAAGATAATGCCTCGAAAGTTCATTAATAGCGTGGACAATTCCTGCTCTATTTGTGGGGAAGTGACATTTGCCAACCAGAAGAAAAGTATCACTTCTCAAGTGAAGCAGGCTTATCATCTTTACTGCAGAAGATAGGTTGGTGACCAAGACAAGCCTTGAGCCCTGCATATATGCTGTGCTACATGTACAACACAGCTTTCACAGTGGTTAAATGGCAAAAGACCATCAATGCTGTTTGCAGTCCCCAAGGTGTGGAGAGAGCCAAGCAACCACAGAAAAGACTGTTTCTTCTGTTTGGTTCCTCCTCTTTCCAGCAGAATAACGAAGCAAAAGAAGTCGAAAATAGTCTACCTAAACATCCCATCTGCATTGAGATCAGTTCCACATGGTGAGGAACTTCCTATTCCAGAACCTCCAGCAGAATATTCTCTTGATTCACCTGATGAGGACAAGGGTGAGCCGACCTGTTCTTCTCCTGTTCCATCAGCGTGCAGTGATCCAGTTTTTCACTGTGGTGTATCATCAACTCCACACAGAGTAACACAGGAAGAACTAAATGACCTGCTTCATGATTTGCACTTCTCCATGAACAAGGCAGAATTGCTAGGATCAAGACTCCAACAATGGAATCTTCTAGAAGAAGATGTCACAATTACTTGATATCGAAAGTGCCACCAGCAGTTGGAGCCTTTCTTCAGAAAGGAAAGTACTCTGGTATTCTATTCTGATATTGAGGGCCTCATGAATGCCTTAGAAATCACTCATGACCCACAAGAATGGAGACTATTTCTAGACTCTTCAAAACTGAGTCTTAAGGCTGTGCTTTTGCACAATGGAAACCGTTTTCCATCTATTCTGTTCCTGAACAGCTGTACAAGAGACAAGTGAAGAATTCTAAGAAATAATCTATGACTTATTTTTCACAGGTATTAACCATAGGCCTATTACTACTGCATGCATTTCTTGATGTAAACATCAACTTATTGCAGATTACAGAAAAAACTAGAGCCAACATTAGAATTTGACTGTCATATTCCTGTTGAGCCCATACAAATTGATAAGAAATTACTAATTTTATTTCAGTAACATGACTTTTATAAAAATTTGTTGACCAGTGTCATCCTACCTAATAATAGAAAGTCCAGCCATCACTTTACATCAAAAATAAAGGGCAATTTAGTAATTAAAAGCATGAACTACAATAATTGATATTACAACAATCATTAAGTGATAATAAGATTTATTCTTTTAGCCCAGATAAATCCAGCTATACTGGGTTGCACCTGCCTTAAAGTAGAGCTGTGGTCCTTTGAGTTTCACTTTTCATCACCAGTTTTCCATTATCTTGCTGCTATTTTAACTATCAGGTTCAAAGTGGTTGGAGACGTAGGAGGAGAATATCAGAAATAATTCATTTATTGGTACTACTTAAGATGGCTTTGTATTGCCTTAGTAGTAAGCATTTAAAACTTATTTTCTTTCACAGACACTTTCATTAATCTTCTGTTGGATCCCTCAATTCTAGTGACATGGACTCTGTTTTTTCTCAGTCATTCTAGATTTATATACTCAAGCATCTTTTCTCTGTGGAGCAGGCAAAACCAACAACTCTTGCGATTCTGTAATCATGATGATCTGTCTTTTGGCTAAACTTCCCCATGATGACTGCCATATCTTGTTCCAGGAATCATATGTTTGCTTCATTTTTAGTGGGTAGTTAGTTACTTTAATTATTTTATTCTTCCTGATTGCATTAGTCATTATTTTACTCAAGTATGAATCAGAATCTTAATTTCTTGCCCATCCAACTACATAAAGTACATGAGAAGTAAGTTCTTGGAATGATTTACTTGAAACCTTTCTGACAACACCTGAAATTAAAGAAAATGCCATTATCAGAACACTGGTTAACTTTGGTGGAGAATGGATTAAGACTCAAAACACTTGTTAAAAATATATCTCAAAAATTTCTCCTCAATATCCACCTTCACTCACTTCCTATCACAGATATCAGTGAGGGAGTCACTTACCAGTCATCAACTTTAAAATTCTAAATGGAACAATAAATCTTTTGGAACACAAGAAATTTTATTCTTTGATGGCCCAATTGAAAGTTTTGATTTTTTGTTACAGCTGTTACTATTATACATTACTTTAGAGATGTGATGATGAACACACAGAATTATGGTCCTTGTCCTTATGATATTTTTGCTTCATAGTATATAGAAAGGAAATTAGACTATTCAAATGAAAATAGCAAACATAAAATGACAACTAAGTTCTGGAAGCAGAGGTAAATGTTGCTGTGAGATACACCTGAAAGATAAATGTATTGAGTAGAATTTGGTTATGTTTCTGTAGGTAGAAGATCATGTAGTTGAGACCTGACAGTTGAGTGCAAATTAATTTCATAAAATGGGAAATGGAGTTTAGGGAAAATATAGGCAGAGTGATTATCTTATATAATAGCTTGATGCAATGAACAAAAATCAGGCCAAGAGGTTTATTTTTGGAGAATGGAGTCCCTAGGACAAAATGTAAGTCTGGAGATTCTTACAGAGAACAGAATATGCAATTTATATATAAGATATAATTTTTAACCTTAAATTCTGTACTAATCCACTAAAGAATTTTAAACTGATAGTAGCAGAATATAAAACCAATATTTGAGGAAAGATATATTGGCTGAGGTTTGGAAAAAAAGATCTTGTGGAGAGAATTGTATGAAAGTATATGAGGAAGAATCAATTAAATAGGCAATTGAATTTCTATGTAAGATTTGTTTCATTGAGAGTGAGTTAGAAAGATTTTTTAATATTACCATATAGCTTATAACCCTGTTTTTCCAATGTTAGTTTTTAGACTGCTTAGTATCCTAGATGCTAGAACCATTGCAATTTTGACCAGGTTAAACATGTTTTATGAAGGACGCATTTTATAAAATATGAGAATGCAAATGAATCCCACTAGTGAAAGTTCACTTGTGATTAATACAGAAAATTTCATTGATTCCATACTTTTGAGGTTTAAGTATCATTCATGGTAATTTATTAATTCAACATTATTTAAATATTGAAGGGAGTTCACAGTTAATAATTCATTAAAATTAAATGGATTCTAACTTTATATCTCTACATAGTACATTCCTTTTTGTGCAAAATACTAGATCTATAGTAGTAATTTGAAAAACTTTCACCACCACTCTTAACCTTTGCAGACAGGGGATTCCCTGACGTGGATATTTTCTATCCTTGAAAAAGGATGTAATAATCTTTTACTAGTCCCACCTCGTGGCTTATACAGCATTTTTGTTTTGTTTTGTTTTGTTTAAGATTTTATTTATTTATACATACCAGCTGGGGTATAGGGTAGAGGTGTGGGGTGGTGAGAGGATTCACCAGAGACAGAGTGGGGAGCAGAACAGGCAAATCAAGGCTGAATTTGGCTGAAGTACACTGCTGAGGGGAGCAGCAGTTGAGGTAGGAGAGGTCTTCCATGCCATGTGGGAATCTCCCTGACCAGGTATAGAACTCATGCCACAGTGGCTCTGGATAGTTTCATAATGCTGCGCTTAACCTGTTGCGCTACCAGGGAGGCCCCTATACAGCATTTTTGTTGAGCTATTTTTGGTTCCCAGACTTGACAGCTACAACTTTGTAAGTCTGTTTTTCTGACAAGAAAAAGATAATGCTCTTGCCTTTCTGTGGACTCAGACTTCTTATTGTTCAGCATTTAACTCAGATATCAATAAAACTAGGAAGTCTCTATATTGTTTGTCTCTATCACAATTCCAATCCTCAAGGTAGCATTAAATACTTTCTATATTTTCCCCAGAGCTCTCTGAAACTTTTATCATTGCACTTGTCACCTGTAATTAGAATTTATTTTGAAATATCTAATATCTACTGGAAATGCTTGTATAAGTTTGTTTTTTTATTCACTTGTGCCTGCCTAGAACTTAGTATATTGTGTATGTGATAAATTCTCAGGAAATATTTTACATGACAAATTCTCAGGAAATATTTACTGCATTAAACTAAGTTGGTGTCCCATAAAATCTTTTTGAAAATCCTCACAGTGAAAACATTTCTTTGAAAAATGTGCCTCATTTTGTGTATTTTGGCCCTAATGGTTATTGTTGAATGCAATCATTCATTAAGGACATGCACCTTGCCTTTGACACTAATTAGATTGAATCAGTTACTAAGATCACTATGGCATATTTATTATACAATCGTGGAAATAAGTTATTGCCCCAGTAGCAATATCTTGAATTAATCTTATATTTTCTTTCATTTGTTCATCCTTCGAGATGCCAAATAAGGCAACTGAGCATTCACATTTTTCAGAATGTATTTTAGGAGCAATTTTGAAGTGTGAAGTGCTGAAATAGTATGCATTTATCTTTTTCTTCTTATCTTAGAGCTCCAAGTGATCATTTACTTTACTGGGTTCTTAGGACCCAGCATGTGGGAATGCATAAAAAATAAAGAACATAAGACTTTTTCTAACAATGTGCTCTTTAGCAAAGATTAAATTATCTTTAAATCTTAAAAATAGTTTTGAACAACAAACCTCATAAAATTAATATCTTATGTCAGTGTACATTTTACAATTGGCAAAGTTCTTTCAAATATATTATGAATATTTTATTCAGAATAAATTTGGGGTATTTTGGGATCTTGTCCTATGCTATGCTAAGAGCTGAGGCTACAAAGATGAATTTGGCATTTTCTCTACTTTTACTCTAAGAGGAGAAAGTAAGGTATGGTATGTATTAAGGGTGGTGAGTAATACCTCCTGATGGAGGAGCAAAGTAAGGGATGGTATTTATTAAGGGTGGTATGTAAGGTAAGGCAAACAAAATCACCTTTTAAATGACAGGTACATTAACAGAGCAACAATGATCTAAAAACCTGAAGACAGAAACAATGATTTACTGAATGTAGGTGTCAGATCTGTCACTACTGAAGGAAGAGGTTGGCCATTGGAGAATAAAATGATACAAGGGGGTCACAGAAACAAATGTAGATATCAAAAAATTATACATGGGAGTGGGTATCTTAGCCAACTTGTTTATAACTCTTCTAGTTCTAGCACTAAATTTAAATTTGTCACTGAGAGTTGTTCAAGAAGTTAAAGACAAAGTCTTCCAAGAATCCATTTCCATACTCAAGACAACACTCTTTATAGATATGGACACAAACATTTTATTCATTTAACTTTTTTTTTATAAATTATATTTTTGTTTTGAGGTTTTCATATATTTTATTTTATTTTTTTTTCTTTTTTTTTATTGTTATTTATGTCTTTTACATTTTGTATTCCCCTTGGGCAGCCCACCACCAATTCACCCGTGATCCATCTCCATGGTCCCCTGTATTCTCCTCTCTTCCATTTTTTGCCCTTCTCCTCCCCCCCCCCCCCCCCCACCGCTGAGTGTCTCTCTCCCACCCGGCCTCCCTATAGTCCTGTTATAAGTGAAACCATTCGATATTTTTCTTTTTCTTTCTGGCTTATTTCACTGAGTATGATTCCCTCTAATTCCATCCATGTCTCTGCAAATTGCATGTGTTTATCTTCTTTCCATGCTGAACAGTACTCCATTGTGTATATGTACCACATCTTCTTGATCCAATGATCTATGTTTGGACATCTGGGTTGCTTCCATACCTTTGCTATTGTGAATAGTGCTGCAATGAACAAACGGGAGCATGTATCCTTTCGGATTAGTGTTTTTGTGTCCTTTGGGTAGATTCCCAAAAGTGGGATTGCTGGGTCGTATGGGAGCTCCATGTTTAGCAATTTGAGGAATCTCCATACAGCTTTCCATAGTGGTTGGACCAGTTCACATTCCCACCAGCAGTGTAGAAGAGTTCCTTTTTCTCCACATCCTTTCCAGCATTTGTTGTTGCTTGTGTTTTTAATGTGTGCCATCCTCTCAGGTGTGAGGTGGTATCTCATAGTGGTTTTGATTTGCATTTCCTTGATTATAAGTGATGTTGAGCATTTTTTCATGTATCTGTTGGCCATTTGC
>PVIJ01009090.1:13407-69301 GCA_004024925.1 Scalopus aquaticus | reverse complement strand
AAGGAGCCGGAGGGAGGGAAGGGAAAGGGCACAAAATGGAATAGAAAAGAACACAAGGGACCATGGAGATGGATCACGGGTGAATTGGTGGTGGGCTACCCTAGGGGAATGCAAAATGTAAAAGACATAAATAACAATAAAAATATATATTAAAAAAAATAATAATAAAAAGCTTTTGTATAGCAAAAGACACAATAATCAAAACAAACAGACACCCTACTAATTAGGAGAAAATCTTTGCACACAACACAACTGATAAAGGACTGATACCTAAAATCTACAAGGACCTCACACAACTCAACAGAAACAAAGTCAACAATCCAGTCAAAAAATGGGCAGAAGAGCTAAAAAGACACTTCTCCAAGGAAGAAAAGCAAATGGTCAACAGCCATACGAAAAAACGTTCAACATCACTTATAATCAGGGAAATTCAAATCAAAACCACAATGAGATCCCACCTCACGCCAGTGAGAATGGCGCACATTAAAAAAACAGGCAACAACAAATGCTGGCGAGGATGTGGAGAAAAAGGAATTCTTCTACACTGCTGGTGGGAATGCAAACTGGTCCAAACACTGTGGAAAGCCATATGGCGTTTCCTGGAATTAATAAACGTGGAGTTACCATACGACCCAGCAATTCCACTTTTGGGAATCTACCCAAAGGACACAAAAACACTAATCCAAAAGGATACATGCACCCATATGTTTACTGCAGCACTATTTACAATAGCGAAGATATGGAAACAACCCAGATGCCCAAAAATAGATGACTGGATCAAGAAGATGTGATATACACAATGGAATACTATTCAGCATTCAAAAAAGACAAACACATGCAATTCGCAGCAATATGGATGGAACTAGAAGGGATCATACTCGGCGAAATAAGGCAAAAGGAAAAAGAAAAATATCGAACGGTCTCACTTATAACAGGAATAAAGGGGAGCCAAATACAAGAGTGTCAACCAGTGAGAGAGAGGGAAGGACTGGGGCTCAAAATGGGGGAGAGGGGAGCACAGGGGACTGTGGTGGCAGTTCACGGGTGAATTGGTGGTGGGAAACCTATGGGGAATATACAGTAATGTAAAAGACACAAATAAAAAAAAATTAAAAAAAAAAAACACCTCTGGGTACTGAGCCTCCCTAGTTACCTAGGAGTTAAGTCTGAGCGCTATCACTGCTGCAGCCTGAGTTCAATTCCCAACCAAGACCTAGCCCACATATGGTGCAGCAGACTTCTCCTCTCTCTCACAGCCGCTCCCCTCAGCAGTGTATTTCAGTAAATCTGCCTGTTCTGTGCCCCACTCTGTCTCTGGTTAATCTTCTCACCACCTCCACCCTCCAAGCCTACAGCCCAGTTCTTCTACTAAAAAGATCAATGGAGCTTCATGGTTGATGTTTTTTTTCCCAGCACAAATTGATGTGCTGGGAAAGTAATGTGCCCTGACACCATTGGAAAAGGATAATAACACTGAGTTTTGTGTCATTCTGTTGGGGGGAAAAGGACATCTGCAACAAACTCCACAGATAGGTTTATGGGCCCTACCTCAGATCAAGAAGATCCAAGACACTAAGGGCTACTAATCCCTTAATGCCATCATCATCATCATCATCAAAGAGAGGATTACTGGGAACTGAAGGGTGGAGCTGAGCAGGAGATAAAAAGCTGGAGAAGAAGAGGACAGAACACACACAGAAGACAGGAGGAGAAGGAAGAAGGATGGAAAGCCAAAAGAGGCATATGGAACAGAGAGACTTGTAAAGAAGCTACACTGGCCTGGACTGATTGAAAGAGATGTGGGTGAGAGATCAGTGGGGAGTTTGACTATGGCAACATTGATATTGGTTTTGATTTTGCTCTTTAACTCCCAGAATTGTCTGGCTGTTTCTGACGTCCTGCCGAAAGGTGTTTTAGTTCTTAGAATTGTCTGGCTGTTTTTGGCCTTTTTGTATGGGTCCCTGCTGAAAGCTGATTTATACTTGTGACAGGCTTTCGAGACTTGCTTCGGACCATTCCTATTTGTGTGGAATTTTACCCCCACGAGGGGTTGGATAACTTTGGGTGCTTGATTTAGAAAGTATATTCTTTGTCTTCTCTTTTCTAATTGCATTAAAGTCTGGTTTTCACTTAAGGTCCTATATGTTTTGTACTGATGCGGCGGATGGCAGAACCTATTTAGAACAGGGCAGGTTTGGGGGTTCTGGGGGTGCCCCTCTCCCTGTCCTGTAACAATTCTAGTGAATTATCAAACTAAAGGAGGGTTTGTGGGAATCTCCCAGATTGGTTACCAGTTGGTCAAAAGTATGGGTCTGGGTAGTCTTAAAAATCTTCACCCTTAAAATTGAGGCTGGATTCTGATATAGGGAATCTGTTGGAGGACTCTGCCCTTAATCTCTGGGATCTGCAATAACTCCAGGGAGATAGTGTCAGGATCATACTGTAGCACAACTAGTTGGGGTCAGACAAATTGGGCTCACAAAGAACAGTAACCAGCCTAAGTTATAGTACTATTTTCTATAACTGATAATTTTGAGAGTAAAGTAAGTATCATAATTTGGTAAGTAACCAATAGCTTTGCCGATCAGGTATGATTTTTCTACCATAAAAAGTAAAATATAAGAAATGTGTACCCTTCTCGGTTACCCAAATGTCTCCTTATCTGTGACAGTTATGTAGCTTCCCAAGTTATACTACCCCACACTGTGTACCTCTATTAAAGCACTCATTACTGTGTGTTGCATTTGTCTGTACCCTTCTCCCATATGCTAGACTGTAAATTCCAAAAGCAGGAACCATATCTTATTTGCCTTCGTATTCTCAGAGGCTACCAGTGTCCAGGGCATGTAGATACTCCTAAGTTTGATGAAAAACTGAGTCAATGAAACAGCTCTGTCAATGAAAATTAGATCCTGTGAAGAAAAGGGTTTGAGTGGATTCCTTGGTTTGAAAGTCTTTTCCCTCTTTATAGTCAAGCATTTCTGGTAGATCAAAGAGATAAGTAACCACTGCAGGTAAATAGGAAACAAAACCAAAAATTCCTTTAAAGACTGTAAGAAAGAAGATGGTTTCAAATATTCTTTTCTCTTAGATCTTTGTGATCTCTTACTATGACAGGACACTAGAAATCTGGCTTGAAATACTAACCTTTCTCCACAATCAGAATGTTATTCTATTACTTAAAAGAATGTACTCACTCACCTTTCAATCTAGCATCACCCCCAAAGGCACCACAGCCCCAATTTCCTGTGGCCACTGCAGAAAGATTCTCTGAAGAAACTCCAGGACGGAGAAATCCACAGTAAGCCTGCAGGATAAAAGACATATCACAGCACATAAATGGATAGACACTCACAGATAACTTAGAGTTATCTCTTTTTCTCTTAGGGGTCAAAGTAGAAGAAAGAACAGAAAATCCTGGGATTACACTAGGAAGAAAACAAAAAAATAATCAATTCTAATACTTGTTTTGATGCTGGGCAAATCAAAGTCCTAAACCAATACAGATTTCAAATTCTTTTTATGATTCAAACTCACAAAGAAATATAGCTTTATTTCAAGAACTGATGAGGTCCCAATTAAAAACTACCAAGAAATAAAGGGAAAAAAGGTAAGACAATGTTTTCTTTGAAGACTTTTGATTCTCATTTTTTTTTCCAGCAAAGTAGAGTCATTACTACTACACTACACTACCTCAATAATCTTTTTTTTCTCTATTACTGTGACAGGGTGGTCACCAGGAGAAGGGGTGTGTCCCAGGTTCCCTGTCCCACCCAACATAGGGTGGAACTGAGCAGGATATGAGAAGCTTGAGACACACAGAAGAGAGGGACACACACAGAGGAGACACACAGACAGAAGACAGGAGGAGATGGAAGAAGGATGGAAAGCCAGCAGAGGCCCAAGGAGCAGAGAGACTTGTAAAGAAGCTGCACTGGCCTGGACTGGTTGAAATAGACGTGGGTGAGAGACCCATGGGGAGGTTAACGATGGCTGTGTTGATTGTGGTTTTGATTTTGTTCTGTTCCTCTCAGAATTGCCTGACTGTATCTGACCCTTTTGGATGGGTCCCTGCCGAAAGGTATTTTGGTTCCTCCCAGAATTGTCTGGCTGTTTCTGACCCTTATGTGTGGGTCCCTGCCATAAGCTGTTCTAGACTTGTGGCAGGCTTTCGAGACTTGCTTTGGGCCAATCCCGTTTGGGTGGACTTGTACCTACGAGGATTTGGATAACATTGGGTGCTTGACTTAGAAAATATATTTTTTCTTCTCTGTCTTTTCTAATTGTATTAAAGTCTGGTTTCCACAAAAGGTCCTGTATGTTTTGTATTGATGCGGCGGATGGCTGAACCCATTTAGTACAGGGCAGGTCTGGGGTTTCGGGGGTGTCCCTCTCCCTGCCCTGTAGCATTACCGGGAGTAGGTTAATGACTGTGATTAGCTTTGAAATGTGCTTCTTGTTACTGAAATGCTTATCAATGAGCAAGCAACTATTTATAAAATAGAGTCCTACAAATGATTACAAAATAAGTTTTAAGATCCCTTCCAGTTCTAAGATTCTCTAGTTTTACCACTCTAGCTGAAATATTGAAAAATTTATCAGTAACCTGAGAAAAGTACAATCTATCCCAAGGATACTAGCTAAGTATTAATTAAATGAACACCTCCCTTTGTATATGGGAGGGCTGCAGTTTAAGGTCCGAGAGTTTCTGATTTCCATTTCCTTGCTGTCAGCCTAGTTGGTCTTTCTGCTTCCAAAGGGTTTAGTTTTCTGAAACTATCACACTATATTAAGGGGTTTGATATAATAGCAAAGCAAATCTCCCCTGGGTTCTCTCAAGTACCAAACAAAGCCTAAATTATAGGTTATATATACTAGTAAATAAAATAAAAATAATGATCTGTGACAAATGTTTCCAGAGAAAAACCAAGGATAAAGAAAGGTAACTCTAAGAAATTCATGCAGAGAAATACAGTGACTTGCTCTCTGAACTTTCCACAAAGGTATAAAAATTTATTTTACACACATCTAGATAGATTAACAAGGCTATTCCTTTCACCCCCTCCTAGGTTGTAAATCCTGACAGATATTAATTATAAATTGGTACCAGACTATTCAATCATGTGGTACAGAGCTTATACTAGAACTCACAAATTACCTGTATAATCAGATGCATGGAGCTTCTGAAAATCTCTTTCAGGTCAAAAATATGAAAAGAGATCAATTTTTTTGACCAGGTTCTTGAAAGATACAGAGTCTCTGCTTTTATGCCAACAAGAGGAAGAACTGTCAGAATAGACATAATTTGGCCACTGGTTTCCTGTCAAATTCTCCTAACATGGCTAAATAAAGAGAAAGATTTCTTAGTTTTCTATTTCATGTCTTTGTTTTATTCTGTCAGAATGATTCTAGTCTTTCCTCACTAATGTCTCTACAAATCTGGGCTAACTTTACTTCAGTAAGCAAAAATAGTTTAGTGAAATTATAGCCTAATATCAGAATTTAAAACATTTAGATTATTAGAAGCAAAATCTAATGTAAAGTATTAATTTTCAAAAAAAATCCTGAAAAACAACCATAATAAAATCAAGCTATAAAACTCAATTTAATGTGCACTTGATGTTTGGATTAAATAAAATCAAGTGGAACTTCAAAAAAATAAGTATACTTGCATAGTAATTAGTTGTAAAGAATGTGCTTACACTGATTAAATACAATATTCTCTTATTCTGCTACAAGTTAGCATTTCCAAGGTCAGAAATAAGAAGGAACAAGCACCTCTGAGTTCCCTTTAGAGGGACAACTCAGGTTCTTCCTTTCTCCAGTGAGGAGAAAGAGACCAGGGCAGGTCCATTAATCAAGCAATCATCTCCTTTTACAGTCATAACTGAGCTCATTTAGTAAAAAACAAAGATAAAGATAGAGACCTCAAAAGAGTTGCCAACTTCTCACTTCATTGGAGAAGGTACCAGAAGTTCTCAAGAGTTCCACACGGCAAATACTTTAGTTATCCGCATCCAGAGCCAGACCACCGAGATTAATCAGAACAGTAAAAGAAAGCAACCACTAGCCACACATCCTGACTTCACATTAACCAATGACAAAGAAACTTACTTTTACTAATAAACAACTTTAAAAGAAGGAAAAAAAGGAAGCATTCATATCTCAGCACAGTAAGTCGAAGATATCAATGAACACTCACTCATATCTCAGAATGGAAGTTTTGATGGGAGAAGGGAAGAAAAGGGAAGATAAAGGTACTTTTGAAATCCTAAAGTTTACATAAGGGGGCTTTGAGAAGCAAAAGGAAATACTGGTACCCAGAGTTAAAATCTAGAGCCCAACCAGGAAGAGGTAAAGATAGACATGAAGGAATGAAACAAAGAAAGTGCAAAGGAAACAAAGAAACAGTTGTAAAAACCTATAGGCCCAGAAAATACATGATACTCAGGGGTGCAGTATATCATAAATATCCATGCATACATGTGCACACACATTTACGTCAGAACTCAGGCCCCACCATCAATTTTAGCCAGCCCAAACAGATGTAATTAAATTATGTATTTCATTAATATGTAAACACATTATACTATTTGCTAGCTAAATTAAGTTATTTTTCCTAAAGAGCTGCTTATTTAAATGTACTCAACTTAATACATAGCTGGTATTAACATTGTTTTTACAAGATTTTAGAATATTGTCATTTTTTAAACAATATAAAAAGTTCTTAATCTTTTGGAAGAGAATAAAATAATTCTGCCTGAAAACTATCTTAGACTTCCTAATAATTTTGTTAAATTTCTCCTTTTGTAAATTTCTTATTAGTTAAATAGCAATTGTACAAAGATATAATTATTCAAAAATAGTAGTTAAGTCACATTATATCAATCCAACCAATTTTATAGCCATTAACTATTTTATCATGAAAATAATTAGTAAGTATGAAAAATATTGGATACATTTTTAATGAATACATTAAATAGGTGAAATATAAAATTACAGGTAACTTTTAAACACATTTATATGAAACTAAATATTCCCGTGGAAAGGCCTACAGAAATGAAAATAAATATTTGAAAGGTAATATATTAGATGGCACCTTTGTCTTTAAAATAATGGTAAGAGTAGTAAATTTATTTTGCTTTTTTAAAATGCAATATAAAACGAAAGATCTTAGTTTCTTCATCTGTGAAATCAAAGATTAGATTAGGTATCATTAGAGTTATTCTATTCAGGCTGAAGGGGAAAACTACTAAATATGATATATTTTGAACTAATATTCCTGAAAAGCAAGCGATATGTGTTTTAAGATTAGAAATGATCAGACCTTAGAGTAAGAAACGTAAACAGCGGGCCTCCCTGGTGGCGCAGTGGTTAGGCGCTGCGCTGTGGAGCTGCGCAGTGGCCACATGAGTTCGATGCCCAGCGGGGGAGATTCCCACATGGCTAGGAAGACTTCTCCTGCCTTGCCCTCTGCTCCCCTCAGCAGTGTGTTTCCGTTGATCTGCCTGTTCTCCTCCTCACTCTGTCTCTAGTGAACCCTCTCGCTGCCCCACACCTCTGCTCTGTACCCAGCTTGTATGCATAAATAAATAAATCTTAAAAAAAAAGTTAAAAAAATGTAAACAGCAAATTTGGCTTTGTTAATCAAGTTCTGGTTTTATAATAAACACCCTCCAAATTTGGTGATGGTTAACAATAAAAAATCAATAAAGCTAAATGATTTCTTGCTGGGGTAGTCTCCTCACTTTGTTAAAGTGTCTGATCCAGCAGCCGCTACAAAACTTATTCATTAACTTATCTTACCTGAATGAGTCTAACATGGCTAAATACACCTTTCACAGATGATTTCTTTCTTCTTCCACTGCTGAGCTATTTGCCACTTTTGTAAGCTGGAGTAATAAATCTTTTCAACTACAAGGATAATTTTCCTCTAGAATGTCACCCAGATGATCTCTCACAGGATTAAATACTGCTTTACAGTATTAGTTACACAAAAGGGGACTGATTTCTTCCTTTCAAAAACCAACTTTACTTGCAAGTCACAAGGTAGGTTCAACAAAGAGAGGTGGAGCATGGATGACATACATGGTTTCCAAAGGTAATAAAGCACTGCGTGGGATTGCCCTTTAATTATTATCTGGTAATTAATACCTAAAAGTAGCAAACAGGCCCCTAGAGTTCAGAGATTCACATTGAATTCCGATGGTGAAACAGTTCTTATGCTCAGTTCTTTCATTTAGAAAAACAGAGTTTTTCTATTCTTGTTTACTTTCTGGCATGAAAAAAATAGAATTGTGCAAGTCATCTCTAATGTATTTTAATACAGACTTCTACTGTGAACCCAAGGTTACAAAACACAATGAGATGTAAAACATTTAACTTATTATTCTCTCCAAGATGCACTGTCAGTTTATGTACAATTCCCGGTTGCTTTTACTAAAATGTTTAATTTTTTTAAAAGGCAAATGTATCTAATAAATGATGGAATGCTTTAATTTAAAAGGCCCAATGTTATTTGGAAAAGTTTCTAATTAAGTTTTCAATGACATTTAACAACATCATTTACTGCTTTCTTCTTTTTCAACAAAAGAATTAGAAAATTAATTTGCAAAAGAGCAAATATTTTAGAATACTGCAGTGACTAAAAGAACTCACATTTACCAAATACCTTCCCATGTACCAGGTCCGAAGTAGATGCTTTCTCAATGTTAGCCCATATGTTGGGCTATTTCCTTGCCTGTGGTAGGAATCTGTGATGCTTCCTTAACTCATGAATTTAATAAATATGGTGGGAGGAACACCCTCCAATTTCCTTGAAAAATTATCAAGAAAAGGATATAGAGAAAAGTATTCAACTGGCAGCTTAAATGGTTTAAAATTATAAAGAAAGAAAAAGAGAGGGAAGAGGAAGTAACCAGGCATATGCTTATAGGAGATAATGTGTAAACCAAATAGAGGGAATGTTTTTAATGATTTAAGATTGAAACAGGTAAAAAGTCTGGAAAGACAGATCTAGTTATAATAACCTCTATGTGGGAGGATTTACATTTTTAGAAGGTTATTTAAAGTCAGGGAACCTGATTTCAAGTCCTAACTTTGTCACTGCCTATCTGCGTGACCTGGGTCAAGTTACTGAGCTTCCTCAGGATCAGTTCACTATTTCTAAATTGGAGGTTAGTCATTTTCTACCCCTCCTTGGGTGGTTAGGTTTAATCAGATATCCCATTAAAAATACTAAGTGCCTAGGATATAGAAAGCAGTAATTTTAAACATAAATTTACTACTGTTAGTTGTATAACTAAAAAAAAAGAATTTCTACCAGCACTTGATTGAAAACAATCTTTATGAAATATAAATTAGACTTAATTGCACATTGACAAATAATGGCAAATTGAAAACAAATACAGAATTACATTACTAACCATTAAAAATAAATCACTTGTTTCATATGATTTCATTTGCTCCACATCTGATTTGACACTGAACTTAATGGGCTTTATTTAGCACTTTCATATACTTAGAGAATGAACATAAATTTATAGCATTTTGGGTGATTTCATATAGTATATTTATATCTTAATAGTTTACTATAAAAACTATATTAGTACCTAAGAAAATTTTTAATATATATTTTTATTGTTATTTATGTCTTTTACATTTTGTATTCCCCTTGGGTAACCCACCACCAATTCACCCGTGATCCATCTCCATGGTCCCTTGTGTTCTTTTCTATTCCATTTTGTGCCCTTATCCTCCCCTCCCTCCGCCCCCCCACCACCCGCTGAGTGTCTCTCTCCTATTTGAACTAGCAATGGATATTGTTTATTTTTGTATTTTTATAATATAATAAAAAAGAAAATGATTATAGAAGACAGCACTAAGCATCACAGAAAATCAGATTTTATCATAAATGTGTCAAATTACCAAATCAATAAACATTTACATGTGACTCTTACCTGTAATAAAACAATATTAACTTGACTTTTTATTATTTGTTTCAATACTGATAGCATACCTTTTAGAAAAAATGTCACTGGGCAGGTCTGAAAAAAATTTTCAGGGCTTATTCAATTCTATATGGCTTTACAATAATAATGTTCCAAGGCAGCTAAAAGTACTTGATGAGATAAATGCATGTGTGGGGCTTAATATCAAGAAACAGTCTCTCTGGCATCGGTAATCAAACAATTACAAAATGGAAAGTACATCTTGTACAAGCTGACAGAGCCATTAAATCAGGAGAGCTGTGGGCAGACATACTGACACTGCAGGAATTACCAGAAAGCATTAATTTCAGCATTAATAAAATGGCAGTAAATAGATGACAGTTGGCAGATGAACTAAGAAATAAGGTTACTGGCCTTGTTGAGCTCGCGTCTAATTTTCTCAGGCACAAACTGGTCGAGGTAGCGTCTGAAGTGAAGGGCATCGATGGCAACAATTTCAGTGCCTCGCCGCTGCCAGTCGTCCCTGGGCAGGACAGAGCAGGGGAAGATGAGGAACCAGGAAAGCCATTCACAAAATAAAGCCCTTATGGGCTCAGGTTTCTTAGACTTTGGTGGGGCTAAAATATTAAACAATCCAGTAGTTACAGGTCTCAGCAAAAAAGGAGGGCAGAAAATACCATTTTATTTTCAGGCATACACTATTGTTGACTGCCAAGCATTAAAGTATGATCAAAAACTATCAAGACAAACAACAGTATAACATATTCTAAATAGGTACATCATTTACAGGCAGTCTCAGAAGTTAAAGGATTTGGGGGCAAACAAAAGGGACTTACTTCTTTGTTTTCCTCAAATACTAAAGAAATGGTGTTTGTATCTCAGCAAATGTTCACGTCTCCTTTGCTTTGAAAGACCTGTGCTAAGTTACTGGGTTTGAAACATTACCATATATTGTCAATGAAATAATCTTGAGAAGTGTTATAAAAAATGTGTAATGATTCAGTACAACATTCTACCTACTGTGCTCAATTGCTGACTGCGTAAAAAATATTTTTAAAAAGACAAAGACAGCAAAGCAGACAATAACACACAGCCTGTGGAAAGAGGAAGGACTGGGTCAGATGACAGTTTTGGAAACACAAAATTCTAAATATTCCATCTCTTTATAAATTTGCACTTGATAGGTAAAACAACTCCTCACACTAGAGAACACCAATAGAAATCTTCGGGTTAGTCTGTAAATAATAATCAGAAATTAAACATCCACATAGGTCACTGCTGCAAACATATATTTTAAACAAAACAAAGGAAAAGAGATGAGAAAGGAATTGAGGTATTACAAAGGATAACTCTGTATAGCCACATACACATATACATATACCTAAGGGCTTGCAGGCACCATTTCACTAAAATTTATCGCTGGTAAACCAATTTAGTGGGGAAGCAAGAATGCCAAAGTTTAAAAATATGTTTCAGTAAGAAGAAAGCAGCAGCGAAGTTCACTGTAGGTTCTGCAGTCAACTCTTTTGTGGCATTTGGCAAATTTTTCCAACAGAGGTTTCCCCCATCTACCTAAAAACACAGATAAACTAAGGATAACTAAATACACTAAAGGCTGTAAGCTCTAATGAGAACTGATTCCAAATAGTTTGGAGTTGGAAATTAGCCTTCTGCAACTACTGACAAATGGCAGCTGACAGGTAAAGAGCTGTACGTTTCTGCTTTTCATGTTCTTGGTTTAGACTTTTGGTTCTTCCTTTTGGTGTACAGAGATGGTGATACGCTTTTAAATACTAATGAACCTGTACTACTGAATTTTTTAAAAAAGTTTAATTGCTGAAGTAAGAGTGGATGGGAGTCAAAACATCACTAGCTTTGCCCAAGCCAACACTAGAATAAGGAACAAACTCACCTTTCATTCTTGTCTTCATGGCTCCGGGCCCAACGATATGTTTCAGCATAGCCTGTATACTCACTGTACTGTTCAGTACCTGAAAGAAATAATCTGCCACTATTATTTTTTTCTTAAAAAGCTGTGCTTTCTTAAAGGGTCTTTTTTTTGTTTTTTTTTTTGTTTTTTTTTTAAAGATTTATTTTTTTTTTTATTTATACATATAAGCTGGGGTACAGGCCAGAGGCATGGGGCGGCGAGAGGGTTCACCAGAGCCAGAGGGGGGAGCAGAACAGGCAGATCAGAAATACACCGCTGAGGGGAGCAGCGGGTGAGGCAGGAGAGGTCTGCCGCGCCATGTGGGATTCTCCCGGCCGGGCGTGGAACTCACGTCGCCGCTGCCGACAGCTCCACAGCACAGTGCTTAACCGCTGCGCCACTGGGGAGGCCCTAAAGGGTCTTTGTTAATAAACTTATTCCTCCTTTCCAGAATTATCTTATTGGAAAATATTAATTTATTTCCCCCCCCCAAGTTTTCTTGATTTGCCATTAAGTTTACATAACTGTACAAATATCAATTTAAAAAAAAAAAGAACCACTGGTCTTAATGACCTGCTACTATTTCCCATAAAGATAAAAAAGTTACACCTCTAAACCAAAATGTTTATCATTTAGTGACTGAATATCTCAACACAGAATACAAAATATGCCGTCATTTAAAACCACAGAGGTACCAACACATAGCCAACAGAATGGCTCAAACAGAAAAGAATAATACTAAAGGTTAACAAGGAAGTACAACTAGAATTCTCATTATTGCTGGTAGAACATGAAAGAAAAAAATGTGACTTTAAAAATGTTTTTCGCTATTCTCAGTTCTTTGCATTTCCATATAAATTTTAGACTCACCTCAATTACTATTTTTAAAAGTCTGCTAGGAGCAATAGGACAGTGTACCAACATTGAGTCTACTAACTTATGAGTATAGTCTTTCTTTTTCATTACATTTTCTTCACTTTTTCTCAGAAAACAATTTGGCGACTTCTTATAAAACTAGACAGGCATCCACCCTTTGGCCTAGAAATTTCACTCCTAGGTACTTACCCAACAGAAACTAAAAATGTGTGTCCACAAAAACTGTACACAAATATCCATAGAAGCCTTATTCATAATAGTCTTGTATTAGTAAGGATACAGGCAGAGAAACAGGATCACTAGGAGATATATATGAAGAGATTCAGTGCAAGGATGTGGTTTATGCAATTTTGGAGGCTGACTAGGCAAGTCTGAAGGCTGGACCTCTCAGGCAGACCGAGGCTGCTGTCCACAGGAAAGCCTTTTCAGGAAAGCCTCAGGTCTGCTTTTAAGGCCTGAGATTGAATCAGACCCACCCACATTATCTAAGATAATTTCCATTATTTCAAGTCAATCAGCATGGACTTTAATTATAGCTACAGAATAGTTTTACAGCAAAACCTAAGATTAGTGTTTGAATAACTGGGGGTTCTAGCCTAGTGAAGTTCCATATAAAAAAGGGTGATCACGAGCCTAAAAGTGGAAACACCCAAATGTCTATCAGTAGGAAATCAGCAAAATTAGTGGCATGATCATGCAAAGGAATGTTACTTAGCAATGAAGAGTAAAGAACTGCTGATATATTAAAAAATGTAGAAGAATCTCACATTATGCTGAGTAAAAGAGTGCATATTATATGTATTTACATGAAATTCTAAAGTGGACAAACTAATACAATAAAAAGAAATTGTGATTGTTTCTGGGGCTTACATGGGGATTTACCAGAAAAAGATGCAAGGGAATTTCTGGTAGTACTGGACATGTTGTTCTATGTCTTGTAAATTGGTGAATCTAGGTAAATTTATATGGAACTTCTTTGTATTATTCTTGCAACTCTATAAAACTGAAACTTCTCATACACAGAAATATAAAAGCATATATAATTTAAATATTAAATAAAGCTATAAAATGCTAATCTATTTTTATGTATGATTAAAAGTTTTCATAATAAAAACTTATAAAAGATTTAGACTCCATGCTAGTTTCTAGTCCATTACTTAGCACACTATTTCTTAAAAATAATTTACACCTTAACTCCTATAAATTCATCTAAATTTATGGGTAAGATACTTAGCTACAAATCTAAGAAAATAACCACAAAATTCATGAGGTTTCTTGAATGAAGCTTTTCTTGGCACAATAAGTGGAGTTGGTTGTTACTTCTCTGCGTTCCACAGTATTTTGTTATAAAATTGGTAGAGTACATAACATTAAATTGCAATCTGAAAGGTAATTCTACGTCTACAAAGGTAATTCTACAACGAATAATCATAAATTGAAATTTTAGAACTATATTTACAATAGCAACAAAAAATGAAATACTTATGAATACAGCTGAAAAAATATAAAAGGAAAACTAAAGTATTACTGAGAGAAATGTATGACTAAGAGACATCTCATTTATGTGTTAACAGAAATAACAAATTAATAAAGTGGATTTAAAAATTAGGAACTTCTGATCTTCAAAAGTCACTGTTAAAGATATGCCACATATAACTGATGAAGGACTTGTATCCAAACATATAAAGCACTTTCAAAACTCATCAACAACAACAACCAAAAATTAAAAACATGGGCAAAAGATAATTTACTGGAAGTAGCCATTATGTCTAAATTTATCTAACTTTATGTTTTAAATATATACAGTTCCTTGTATGCCAATTGTTTCTCAATAAAGCTATTAAAAAATGTAATGTGACTTCCTCACTACACTTTCCACTTCTCCAGAGCAGGGACTATAAATTAATACTTGTGTCTATATTACAGCAAATTGTAATGCAAGAATATGGAAGCAGTTGAGTAAGCACTTGCTACATAAACATAACAGTTATTAAGCACAACAGGAACAATACCGTATTAACTGAAGTTAAAATAAGAAATGCAGAGAAATTTAATCTGAAGGTATTATACAACTGACACATATTAAAAAACTCATATTTACAAAGACAGCATGGCATGATTAAAAAAAAAGGACCACACTGATATTAGGAGACAAGAGGTACCCAAAGTGAATCCTTAAATAATAAAATCTCATCAAACTTCATCTTATCTGTAAATTAAGCCTGTTAATAATTCTTATCTTGTTTACCTCCTGGAAGAGTTTAGAAAACCAAATAAGAAGAATTTAAAATCCTTCAAAACCATAAAGTAGTTAGTATTGGGGTCATTAAACTTAACTTTGTAAGGAGGGTAAAGATACATGACTGCATTTATATGGAGTTTATGAACAATCTGGTCTACCAAAATAAAAACAGTCAAGAATAGTCTTCTTCTTTTCTATTTTCTGCCCTGCAGTAGACTAGAGTCACTGCTTCTTATTAAAAAAAAAAAAAATTACTGTTTACTCAGATGTGTTAAATATGATAACAAAGACTTGTTTCTTGAACATAAAGTAGTTGGGAAAAAATATCAATTATCATAATTCTACTTCAAGTTAGGATGGTTTCAGTCTTCTTTTCCAAGAGAAACAAAGTTAGATTTTAGGGACTAGAAATAGAAAATGCACATAAGGATGCTTTCACTCTACTCAAATTAAGTCCTAGGTTTTCTAAGCAGACATCTTTCAAAGTTATGTCGATTATCAGTTCTGAAAAATGGATGTTCTTAAATTGTTTTAAATTCAAATTCACTGATAAGCTATGATGAAAATACAAAGATAAATAATAATAACAAACAAGACAAAAGACTGAATGAACTTTGTGTGTAGGGACACATGCTCAAAGACAACCTTTCACTTAAAGAGGAAAATTTGAAGAGATCCATTAAAATCTTTTCAAGTGTTTGGGACAGATTTCTGAGTTTTTGGATTTAGTAGTAAGAAGCATTTTTATTCCCTCTTCATCATAATGAAAGTCTGTGATGAACACAGGAAAGAATATTTAAAGATTAAAAAAAATTCCATTGACCAGTGAGTTGTTCCCTTGTAAAGGATTATATGAAGTCAGCTACACAGTTTCTATTATTACTGGTGATTGTGCAGCAGCAGAACACTCTTGCCTTCATTTCCATGATTAATAAAAATTAAGAAAAAGCAAACTTCAAATGAATTTAGATCATTCCCAATGAGCTGGTGTCATTTAGTTAGCAACGGGCTGTTTGTGTCGTGATAGGCAGCTCTTAGTGTTACTCTGCAAGACAGTACCAATACCATAAATAATAGTGCCCACTTTTGTCCTTTCATCAGTTCTACGGACACTCACATAAGATGTAAAGATCTATGGTCTGGAATGTTTTGACTCACTAAAGGGCAGGTTAGATGTGAGACGTACAAACATTTTGCTCAATAAGTTTCATGGGCAGGCATTAGTTTTATATGTTCACCAAACAGAAACAACAGAAAAATCTCCTAGGTCCACAGTAGCACACTATGGTATTGAAGCGATTTGCTGGAGGTTGTAGAGGATCAGAAGCGCGGGGGGAAAAAGGAAGACTGGGCTTTAATTCTTTCCCTCTGTCCACACTTACTGAAAGATTTTAACTCATGGCTACCCCAGGGAAGATGACAGCAAATAGAGGAATAACACTGTCTGGATAAAAGTATTTGCCTGTTTGCATGACCTGTTTTATATTCATTTAAAAGTCTGATACCAACCAGATGCCCCACAATGATGATAAATTTAATTTATTTCCAATTTCTCAAACTCTTCTACAGATTCAGGCAGCACAGTCACAGCCATTAGCTCACTGAGCCTAGATGCATCATTGAAGGAATGGAATTGATCAGGCAGACAGATTGCAGTATATGGTTAAGAGTGTCCTAAGAAGGCAGATGGCAGAAATCCAACATCAAATAGATGATGAAATGGCCATTTCCATTAAGGGAACTTCACATCACAGATATTAATTAGGAGGCACTATAATAAAGTTAAGTGGCTGGGGGGAAAAAATGCTGAGTTAAAGTCACCCCGGATGTCCTTAGCCTGAGGTAATTAAGATCTGAAAGTGAGTCATAGATCTGCAACTTTTTCATTCATTTTACATTGAATGCAGGTAAGTTAGAGACCAGATGTAGCTAGGGAGTGAGGATCCTCTTTTAGATTGGGGAGAGATTATTTTTAAGAAAAGAAAAAAAATTCTAATGTTTTCCTCTTAGTATTCTCAGGGAATTTATATCCTGTATTTATAGTAACATTAATGGTAGATTACAAGAGACTTACTAATTTCCTAGTACAAGAGAAATGAAGCAAATAAAACAAATTGGCTTTGAGATTCAATGCATAGCCTTCTGTCAACATTTTAAGTTCAAGGATGTAAATTTACCTTAAAAATTGATGGAATATTTTGTTTTGAGTCTTCAGTTCAAATCCAGTGTTTAAAACCTTTTTTTAAAAAATGCTAAAACTTTCAAAACCTTTTAAAGTATTATTTGATATGATCAGATGCTGGCAGTAGTAATGCTTCAGGCCTTCAGAGCTCCCTAAAACAGCATGAGATCGCTATTGAGAGTATTTAGTTGCCTAACAAAGGATTTATGACAGTTTAATTTTTTTTCAGTACATCTGTGTACTTTCTTCTCCCCAAATCTTTTCCAACTACATCCTTCCTATCAGCATAACAAGAAAATAGATAGATGATCCTTATGATAGTTGAGCCAATGCTGAGAATAAAAGAATTTTATCTTTCTGTATTAGTATAATTTGGATCACAATCTCAGACTTCTGGATCAAATATTTCAGGTTATTATCTTCAAATAGCCAATGCTCTATCAAGGTAGAAATTCCTTTGCTAAAGTTTCATTTTTACTCTTTTTAAAAAGATTTTATTCATTTTTGCACAGAAGAACTAGGGTGTAGCCAGAGGTACAGGGAGTGAGAGGACTCACCAGAGACAGAGTAGGGAGCAGAGGAGGTGTATCTATTGAAATACACTGCTAAGGAGAGCAGCCGGTGAGACAGGTGGAGGTCTGCTGTGCCGTATGTGGGTTAGCTCCCTGGCGGGGGATAGAACTCAGGCTGTCTCGGTGGGCCATCCAGGTGACAGCTCCCCTAGGCCACCAGGGAGGCCCCATTTTTACTTTGTTGTAAACTCAGACAATTAACAATTTCTCTCTTTCATAAAAACAACAACAAGATTGGCAAAAATTATGAGAATTAAATCTTTTCTGAACTGTGGAAATTAACCAAAGACTTGCAGCAATTTAAGAAATGTTTATTAAAGAAAAATTGGCTAGCTCTTGAAAAAAACCATAAATTTTGTGGTATTTTAATTTGCCCTTTTCCTATTCTACTTTTCCAAACTCCATGGTAGCCTTAAACACCAAATCACAGTGAAAATCAACAGCCTGAGAGTGAAAGAAGAATAAGGGAAAAGAGGGCTGAAGTTCCTTCAAAGCCCATTTTCAGAGAATTGTCACCATTTGACAATTCTGTTGGTTCCCTAGACGCCTCCCTTACAGTGCTGGCTTTATCCGACCACATTGGAGCCAGCACAAAATGACTGACATTTCTTGGTTCTAGGTATCTAAGGAAATCTCCGACTGATCATTAGCTGATTACTAATCTAACCAAGCAGAAACTTTAGCAGTTATATACAAAAAAGAATATAAACTTTATTTGAAGAAATAAATAACAATTTCCCAAATTTATCTAAATATCCAAGAAGCTCAATGAACTCCAAAAAAGATAAAGTGAAAGAAATCCATACCTAAACACATCATAATCAAATTATTAAAAGACAGAATCTTGAAAGCAGAACATAAGAAATAAAATTTAGACCTTCACCTGAAGGTTGCTTACAAATATATCTGGAGCAATCTTGCAAGTGACCTCAGTTTTAGTTTTGTCATAAATTAGTTAGTATACACTTGATATAATTCACAGGTTTTTCTCCCATTGTTATCTTTGGGAATAACAATTGACCAAATTCTCCAAACCTACTAAGTCTTTAGTTTCCTACACTAAATTCAAAGTAGGAATAAACTCAGAGGAAATAAATCCTCTTTCTTCAGAAAGAAAATAATATCGGCAATAGATGGCTAATGATGGCTTTTATGTGGGAGTGTTCTTTCAGGTACTCAAAAAAAATGGCTTAACTTTCCCATGGTGGCTAATTTAAAGTTTCTTAAGAACTTTGAGTTAATCATTTATTTGTACATTCATAATATACTGTGACATAGTAATAAATCAATTCAAAAAAAGAAAAGAAGTTTAAATCTCAATAACAGACCTAAAGTATACATTTATTATATTTCCTTTTCTCTTCCTTCCATATTAACTTAAATCTTTGAGAGGTGCTAAGATGAACATACTTTTTCTTCTTAGGATTATAGAGATGGGGTGAATATAAGGTTACAGATTTATTTCTCTTTTATAAAGCTCACTGTTACACTGACTCCAATTACTGTAAATGTGCTTTTTATACTTACATATACTGTCTTCAGACTGCAGTACAACAGATCACTTTGGAAATGTAATGGAAGAAAAATAATAGAATACATGCACAAAGACATATTACCATCTTCTTTTTAAAGTATCATATTGTAAAATTCCAAATCGGAGGCCAATTAAATATTTTTATTCATTGTTCCTCAGATTAAAATGCCAAGAAAGAAAGAAAAGGTGGGGATAAAGTGTTCTTACTCAAGATTATGAAAATAAAACTACAACAATTTCTGAAAATCAAGCATAAATTAATAAATAAAAATATGGTGGTAGTGTCCATGGTACAGACAAGTTTTATCTGGGTGGCCTCTAGACTTCATGATAGATATTCATAGATAAGGAGAATTACTCCACTGTCCAGACTTCCCCAAACTAACCTGTGATAATCAGACATTCATTGTGATCCAGCACTTCAGTGAACAGTCGTGAAACAATCAATTCAGGATTGATCAAAAAGCGGATTTCTTCTTGTACAAGTCCTGCACTGGTTACACCACCACCAACAAAACGGTTTGCAAAGTCCACCTATATGGGAAAATGTGGCATGTTAATGATCTGAAATACCTACATAGATAAAGAAGTGTACTCCTACATGGTAATCTTCCAGTCCTTTGCTGTATAAACCAATCCCAGAAATTATTAATCAGTCTTCCTAGGGAAAACAGATTGTGGTTGACTACATTCTTTTCATTTCATTGCAGTTAGTATCCCTGCATATTAATTTGGATGTCAAAAAACCTTAGAAGAAACCTGGAAAATAGACCCTTTAGGCAAAAGACTCAATGTATTTGTATTGCCGCTTGCTTATAAACGTTATTTGTGTTCCAGTGACCACGAGGCAAGGGAGGTCTTTGTATGGAAAGGTTTCAAGGTTACTTCCCCACCAATCACTATTCACTTTCCCTTTGTGTATTTTATATAGTCTGCCAATCAAATATTTGTCCTTAAAGAATTGAAAGTTTAGAGACTGACCTTTTTTGAGTAACCTTTTTCTTCTGTGTAAAAATAAAAGGGAAGGAATTTTGGTTTTTCTAAATGCAACCTCATGGAATTTGGTCTTTCTAAATGCAACCTAAGACACTAAACTGTATCAACAAACTTTTTTTTTTTTTAATACAGGGAGGAAAAATGAAGAAAGACAGAAAACCCAATTTAGTCAGAAAGATTCAACTAAATTAGTATTTCCAATGTAGTTTAAAACTATATATAAGCATTCTGTGGAGCACTATAAGATTCCCAAGTACCAATTAATAAAAATGAGTTATATAAGATGAAAAGAAAGCATACTTAACTTGTCAGCATTATTTCAGTGTCTTAAACATGCTAAGATGGGATTCAGGCACAGTGATGATTATTAAAGATGCTAACAGCATATATTTGCTATTTTTCAAATAAAACAGTTACCTAAAATTGGAACATGGGGGGAACGGGGGAGACTTACAAGAGGACATGGCATTCAATCTAGATTTAGCTATTCAGGTGAGAGAATAGCTGCACAATGACACAGGAAAATACAAATGTGAGGAATTGTATGAGAAGAGTGGTAAGCAGATTCCTCATGCTGCGTGTAATAGAGTAGGTGAAGGATTGCAGTTGGTGATGAAGTGGTCTTGCACACAAGAAGTCTTTACTCAATTATGAAAGTTCTGGGAAAGAGTCTAAAAAGAACAGGAACAACAGTATACATGTTTTAGAAAGCTAACCCAGGCTCGAATTTAAAGAATGAACTGGAATAGTATGAAATTAAAAGCATAGAGGCTGCTTAGGTGAGTACTGAAGAGTTTATACAAGCACTACTAGGGTCTCAAATAGGTCAGTGGGAACAAAATTAAAGGGGAGAGAGACCAAGAAAAGAAATAAAATGGACAATACTTGAAAAGTGAGAACCTGCCTAGGAATAATGATATTGTGAATACAGATGAGATACAAAGGTTTGAGATCAGCTAAGCATAATTTCTACTGGAACATGGTACATAACTCTTAAAAAGATAAATTTTATCTAACTTATTATTTGGTAATGATAAATATGCATGCTATTGCTTATTCTTTGAAAAAGGCAACATTTCTTACGTGAAAGGTATGCACAGAAATAAATACACTAAATGGAAGAAACATATACACACAGAGCAATGGAATAGAATTGAGAACCCAGAAATAAACTCACATTTATATGGACAGTTAGTCTGTGACGAAGAAGGCAAGACTATGCAATGGAGAAAGGAAAGTCTCTTCACAAATGGTGCTGGACAGTCACATACAAAGAATGAAACTAGACTACTATCTTACACCATACATAAAAATTATCTTACAATGCATTAAAGACTTGGATACAAGATCTGAAACTACAAAAATACATAGAAGATATAGGAAAAACAATTTGAGACACAAGCTTTAGAGATGTCATTGGGGACTTGACTGAATTGGAGAGGGAAACAAAAGAAAAAAAAAAGGAATTACATCAAACTAAGAAGCTTCTACACAGCAAAAGAAACTATGATTAAAATAAAAAGCCATCCTACCAAATGGGAGAAACAGGTGCATATCATACATCTGACAAGGGGCTAACATCCAGATCTACAAAGAAACTCATACCCTCAACAAAAAGAAAACAAATAACCCATCAGAAAATGGGCAGAAGAGCTAGACAAAGAGTTCTCCAAAGAAGACAAACCAAAAGGAACATGAAAAAATGCTCATCATCACTTATAAACATGGAAACGCAAATCCAAACCACAATGAAATACCATCTCACACTTGTGAGAATGGCTCGTGTCAAGAAGACCAGAAACAGTAATTGTTGGCAAGACTGTGGAGAAAAAAAGAACCCTCATACATCATTAATGGTAATGTAGACTGATTCTGTCCCTCTGGAGAATAGTATGGAGGCATCTCAAATAATAAAAATATACTGACCATATGATTCAGTAACTCCTTGGTATCTATCCAAAGAACACAAAAACTCTAATTTGAAGGGGTATGCACTCCCTATGTTCATTGCAGCATTATTTATAATAGCCAACTAATGAAACAATCCAAGTGTCCAAAGACACACAGCTGAATTAAGAAAAAACATACGCAATGGAATACTACTCAGGTATAAAGAAGGGTGAAATCTTGCCATTTGTGACAACACTGATGAAAATGGAGGAAATTATGCTAACTGAAATAAGTCAGAAGGAGAAAGACAAAGACTGATAATTTCACTCATGTGAAATATAGAAAAACAAAACAAAGGAACAGATAAAACTGAACCAAAACAAACCCTAGAAATCTAATTGTAGAATTGAGACTACCAGAGTGGGAGAGAAGCCAATGAACTAAGGATTATGTGTGCTTTGGTGGTGGCTGTGGTGTGGAAATATACATCTGAAGAGGTGGAACCTATATCTCTGAATCACATATGCTACTGCAAACCAATGTTACCTCAACAAAAAATACACTATATTTAATATGCCTCTGAAAGCATGGGGTCTTTTAGAAAATCAAAATTTCTACTTTAAAAATTAATAAAAGGCTCTATATTATAGGTGAGAAATATACATAAAACTGAGCATATGAGTGTCTTTATTTTTAAGCAGTTATTTTTTAAGTCACTTTAATTTAAACCTATTTGTTCAGATTACTTAGTTTCTAAATTATAACCTGATGGAAAGAAAGAAATGATAATACTCCTTAGAGATTTCTGTTATGTTGCCATTCAGCATAATGTAATTTATATGCTACGCAGGTTTAGTAGCACTGCAATACAATATTCCCTGATCTCCTGGGGATGCATGGCATGGGGGAAGCACAATTAATAGTGTTAGAAGCCTTTATTGTATTCTTTCAATCGACTGAGGTCTCACATTTCCTCTATAATATATTCCAGGGTGGGGAGAATCTCAACCTTGAATGTTACTAAATAATTCCATGCTGAATTTTGTTCTAATGAAAGGTCAGTATTCCTGTGGTGCTAAGTAGCAGTAGCTTTGTTTATTTCGTCTGTATTAAGACTCCCTCAGTTTATCCAAGATTTTAACATAGGGAAAAAAGTCATGGAGAAGAAAATGTGAGGGAAAAGTGATATTCTATTGAAATGAATTTTAATCATATTTCAAAATTATTTTTTTAAATAGAAGAAAAGCTATGGATTAAAGACAAATTTAAAAGGTTTTAAATTGAAGGACAGGAAAAATGTTAATTCCTTATTCTAAGTATATTTGTTTATAATCTCAAAGAATCGTTAGGAGAAAATGATTTCAGAGAAGACATGGTTTGCCTATTTAAAGATTTAAATTACAAATACATTGAAATAAAATGCCGTTGTAAAAAGAATAACAAGTCCATTAGGCACTAGAGCAAAAGTATAGAATAACTAGCCAAATGCAAACCAGTCTGCTCTTTTATAATAGACACTAAGTTATTCAAACAAATTAGTTCATTCTCAGACAATTGCTTTATTTAGTTTCTAACATCAAATAAAAAATCTAGAGAAATAATTTATTCCCACAATAAATGAAATACACAAGCTTTTCTCAAAGAAAACTGAGTTTATAATGTTCTTATAAGAACTTAACATTAACTTAACACTAACATTTTGTCTTTGATTAGGGATTTAAAAAGAAAAGGTCACTATAAAGCAAAAGGAAAGCATGTCTCAGGTTTGTTATAATTTAAAGCTAGATATACAGCTTTGTTAACTCCCTTTTCCAAAAATATTTTCTTTAATAAAGGCACTAACACAGATTAATAATAAGGATTGAAAGATGAACAAAATTACCTGCTCTTAAACAGGGAAACAATAGCAAGCATAGTTGTTTCACATACCTAAAACTGTTACATATGGGAGAGAGGAATTTCTTATCAATCAGTTTTAGATGTCTGCCTCCGAGACCTAAACAAGATTGGTGGCAGAAAAACATCTCCAGCTGGTCATCGTTTAGGGCAAGGCAAGTGCCTTTGAAGAAAAAGAACAAAATTGCTCGGTGACAGCTTGTCAAGACCATACCCTGGGAACTTCTTCCACTGTCAATCTACAATCAATGTCTGAACCAAGAAGGCTGATGTTGTCCAGATCTTGGGATTTTCTGTCAAAGGTTGTTTGCTTTTTTTTTTAAAGGCACATATAAGAAACAGAAGAGTGTACTTGGCAAATAGCAGTATTACCAAGGCTGTCAAGATGATCTGTTTGGTGTTTTTATCTATTCTATCATGCTTCTTTGCATTAAATCAGCTTTGAAGATAAATAAACAGCTTTTCACATTTCCTTTGCTGTCAGAAATCTGACAAGACAAAATCTCAAACACTCACGTACTGGTATGATTTACCTACCTGTAGCATGCCTTGACCATTTCCTTCTATAGTACCTTCATAAGTGACATGTAATCGAGTCAGAGGTTTTTCACATCTACAATTAAAAAAGATACTCCTTTATTTTTTAAATGACAAGTATTTCACTACAGAAAAATCTGAAAATAAAGAAAATTACAAAAGAAAATTAAAAACACTAGAAAATAGAAACAGATGTCTAATGTGAATTCTGAGTATAGATAACCCCCAAACTTTTTTACTTAAATATATAAATACACATATTTAAATTGGGATAAAATATTGTGTTGAAATATGTCTTTGCCCTATAAAATATCAAGGTTTTTCCTACGAGTTGAAACACTTCTCAAAATATAAAAAAATTAAGATGTATGAAATTTTATTATGCTAGAGTAGGCAACCTGAGGAAAAACATAGGAAAAGTTGGTTATGAATCATATGATGCTCAGATGGGTTCTATTTTCACTTGTTTGATAACCATGTGTATGTGTGTGTGTGTATACAGGTGTCCAGATGTAAACACATGCCACAGAAATTCTGATCAATGGTATTTTTATAATAAAATTGACAGATGAACCTAATACCTGTAAGCCACAACTGTTTTCTTTCTCTTTCATAAATCATGATCACTGGAGTATCGATGAGGTTTAGAACATGCTACTCCAAAATATGGCACCTTGACATACTGAATATTTTAAGCTGCAGAAGTCTGAGAAAATGGCAGAAGCAGGAAGGTCACTCTAACCTGCTCCCCACCTCAGACTTCTTTCAGAAACAGGACATAGAAACCTAAGGGAAAGATGTCTTCCCTATACCCAGAGGAAGAGAGTACTTTTATCTCCGAAGACAAAAGGACATCAAGAAGAATACTAATAAGTAGGTCTTATTCTTTTCCCCAGCCTAATACACATATTCCATTCTCCTTAACCTATCATATTCCTCCACAACTATTCATCAAACAGCATAAAAATACACAGCTCTGTTTCTTTGGGTGTTCAGTTCCTTATGAAAACTACTGTATCAAATAAAGCTTACAATAAGTCTACATTTTTCTATTAATCTTTGTTGGTTTAATTTTCAGATCCAGTCATGGACCCTAAGAGGGTTAAGGTAAACCTTTTTCCTCCATTACAGTGTTTACCTGCTTTATACTATAAACCAATTCCATTTTATTAATAGAACTTGGCAATGACATTTTTCCTTAGATTTTTTTTCTCATGATTACTTACTGAATAAGGTATGAATTAGAATATAATAGATGAGATCCAAACTTTTATTTTTTATATATATATGTAATCAAATATATATATATATATATATATAAATCTTATATCAAATACATATATCATTTTTTTGGTAGGAGGGGAATTATATTTTTTGAAAACAATTTAAGAGGTTAGCTGAGGAAGTGTTACTTACTTTACTGGGATTTGCTTGCAATGAATCCAAATACATTTCTGGCAAAGCTCTAAATCAACAGACTGATAATCTTAAACTGAGGGAGTAATTCAGCACAGGTTCTAGTCTACGAGTTTTATTTGTATTAATTCATTTACTACCACAACAACCCTATTACTAACCACTTTTATGGATGGAAAGACAATGCAAACAAACCATATAAGTAACCTGTCCATGGCTAGAAGCAACAGATATTTATAGATAGATAGATAGAGAAAGAGATATAAATATATCTATATATATAACATATCATATTATTTTTACTTCTAGGAACTATAGTTTATGAGGGACCAATGGACTGCGGTACGTCAAAAGCAGGAAAAAAGGGTTTAGAATCCATATTTATGTGAAATACAAGAAATGAGTAAGTTTAGTACGTACCTGTGTACACTGTTAGAGGCAGGGGTTGGTAAAGAAAGCATTATGATACATGAAGGAGGGTCGAAGGTTAAAGAAAATTAGTTTTATTTATTGTAGTTCCAGAAAGAAGAACCAGGGAAAGGGGGTGTGTGATTATTTGGAAGACAAATATTTTTGGTGACTGTAAGTATTAGGTAATAACAGAAAAAGTCAACAGTGGGACAATGGGATAAACTGAGGGAATTTCTCATCACCAAAGCTATCTAGACTCCATCTGTCACAAGCATTGTATTTTAAGGTGACAACTTGACCTGATGACCAGTCCCTTCCATCTACGTTTTCTCTTCCTGGCTCAATTTTGTTTTTGTTTTGTTTTCCGTTCATGAGAATTTTATCCACTTTCCTCTATTAATAATCATCTCAGCCATGCATTCCACTTCTAAAGTAAGTTTGTTTTTCTTTCATCTCACAGATAAACATCTTTGATGGAAGACAACACTCCAGAAAGTCACCTGAGTAGATTTGCCTTCTCAAGTAAATTCTGTTAAGAGTGAGTCCATTCCATCATTCATTTCAAACACAACAATTACAAACTATGATAAAAATTATCAGTAGGTGAAAATGAATGGCACTACTTAACAATAATGCACACCCAAAATATAAACTTAGTATGTTTAATTATGGCCTCAAAGTGTGTTTAAAAAGTAGATCCATTCTTCTTTAAGTGCTTTGGTGATTTGCTGTAGATTAGGAAATATGTTAACTATTTCAGGGCATTAAGGAACTTACAAATTTGAATGAACCCAGATTGGTTATTATTCTCTTCAGTATTTGCATATAAATAATAAGGAAAAAAGGTACATTAGCAATTTCCACAAAATGTGCCAACAGGATGATGGGATAGTTAAACTTCAAAATTCTTCTCACTCAGATTCTAGGTAATTGATATTTAATTTTAGTTTAATTAAACAAACCCTTTTTTCTAGTCTTGTCTTTCAGAAAGAAAAGTCATAAAACACAAATACTGACCAAAAAAGAAGGGTAAAAATGAATATTTAAATATTGACATTCCACTAATTTTAGTGTCTTTACACATAAGAATTAGCTTAATTCTAAATAAGTCTTTGTTTCAGAAGATAAAACTTCGTCAAGAGTAGAAGTCAAAATGTTACACACTTTGATTCAAAAAGTATACCTTCTTAATAATGAGAGCTATCAAAGGATTGATTATGAAACTTCCTCGTACTAGTGTTACAGGGCAGCCCCAATATAAATGGGGTGCCTGTCTGTGGGTTCTCACCCTTGCGCTTAAAAGGGACTTATAAGACTCAACTGCGGACACACACAATAAAATTAATAAAAAGGTTTATTTGCAAAAAGGGAAGGGAAAAAGATAAAGAATAAATTGGTGAATGCATCCTACCAGTTCTGCTGAGCTGAAATCTTAATGGCACACTCAAAAACCTGGCAATCCACAACCACAAGCAATCGCCCCCTCCAAGCTCACAAGTCTGGCTTTTAAATCCCAAAGCCATTGCTTAACTCCACCCTCAGTCCTCAGCATCCTCCCTTCCTTGATGATGGCATTCTGGGATTCGTAGTCCTAGCTGTCATGGATTTCTCTGGCTTGAGGTGGGGTTGGGGTTCTGGGACACTCCCCATTCCTGAGGACCACCCTCTTACACTAGGGCATTTAAAAGTTGGGAAACCATCTTCCCAAGGGCTACAAAATAGAATCCTCCCATGGTAAAAAAAAAAAAAAAAAAAAAAAGTCCTTTTAATTCTAAGTTTCTATGATTATTTTTTTTTATTATTACCTTTCCCACTCTGGAAAATCTTCAAGACTCTGTCGTGTAAATGTCACCAACCCAGTAGGTTCTACAAAAGCAATAGACAAAAAAACCCAAGGTAAGTTTTAATTGTGAAAAGATTAACATATGTTCTGCACATGAATGGGTCTAACAATGACTATAAAGCAAGTCAAGAAATACCAAGCATATTGGTGGAATACAACAGGAGACTGATTTAAAATAATATTATCCTTATAATAGGAACTTTTTTCTTTAAAGTTTTCAAGTTCCTAAAGTAGGTACTTCAGCCTTCACTAAACAAAACTATACAAATAACAGTACAACTACAGACTTTGAGTGGTAATGATGGAGGAGACATAACTTAAAAAAAGAAGGAATCAGAAGACTAGAACCTGATTCACACAAGGAGATAGGCTGGAAGGAATCAGCATGACCATAAACCTAGTGATAACCAAAAATCCTTAGGAATTAGTGCCTAAGGCTAAGCAAAGGTGAAGATGTGGAGATTGAGCCCATTGTGGAATCTCTGGTTCCCTTTCCAGTTCTGGCTGGTTGTTCAGGGTCAGCAACAGACAAGTCATCCACAGGGATGAGCCCCTCCCACCTGAAAGAGGACTCTATCAGTGCAGTCCCTGCACTGGCTCAACACAGTATCTGTCCTGCCCACCTGTGCACATGCAGGGTCCTTTCCACCCACTCTGTCCCTCTGCAGGGCAGCAGCCTGCCTGCCCGCCCGTGACCTGTACCATGCCAGGTCTTCTCTTCACTGACCTCCCTCAGCAGAGGCAGCTCTCCTCAGGGCTGCCCGCCTGCCTGTGACCATGCAGGCCTCTCTTGGCAAACCTGTCCCTTTTGGGACAGCTCTTCTTGACCACTTGTGTCTATGCAAGCGTCCCTTATTCCTCTGTCCCTTTCCCTAATAAACCTGTTCTTTTAAATATAACTAAGTCTCTGTCTTGTGGAGAAACTCGCCATGTGCTGCTGAAGGGGACCTCTGGCAAAACCTTTCCCAGAGTGAACCCAAGGACCTCGCTCTTCAAACTCATCAACTCCAAAAACATCACTAGTACTTTTTGGTGAGATTTTCCAAACTAAATACACCTTCAAAAAAATCACTGAACAAAATGATATATAATGGGTGTTGCTTATAAGATAAAGACAAAGATGGATTTTTAATCTGTAGACTTCTTCCCAAAGTAAAGTCTTAACTCTACACCTTAAGACTGGTAAAAGTGTCCACATTTATGTGCTTTTATAATAAGAAAAGATGTTTAAGATTAAAAGAGGAAATAGCTGGGTAGCTTTGGAGTTGACAGAGCTCAATTTAGGGCTTAGACAATACGCATTTGCTCTACTTATAAAGAGCCTTAGCCGCAAGGAGAAATTAGTGTGTTCTAAGAGGTTAGAGAAGAAAGATAACATCGTTTTCAAAAAGCAATAGATACTAGAGGATCAAAATGCAGTAAATTTTAGGTCCTTTTTTTGGTTAGCTTTATTTAAAAAAAAAAAAAACTTGTGGCAAAAACAACAAATAAATCAGGAGGCCAAAAGCAATCTATTTGATCCGAATCAAAGAACAAACTAAAAAGGCCAGGCCATTTCTGTTTTCTTCTGTGAAAAAGAAAAAGTTCTTAAGCAAAGTGCAGTATGTCAGAAACTATTAGTGGTAATGGTGGTAGAGTACCAATGAAAGCTTGGTTATCATTTCATTCCTTTGGATAATTCCACATCTCTCTGCTCTCAGGAGCAGTAACAATTCAAAAATTATATGCAGTAGTTTAGAAAACAGAATTTTGTTAACATGGATTTCAAAATATTCTTTAGATAGCTAGTTTGAAGATAAATGGATAACATATTTAAAATTCACAAGTAAGAAGTTAAACAAACATGAGAGAAGCAATTCTACCAATAGTAAACATTAAATGTCCTCCACATACATAAAAGAGAAAAAGGGAAATTCCTAAATGAACACTGCTGGTAAAGCAAGAAAAAGGCAATAGAACCTGGATCTTTAGCATTGAGATTATGCCTATTACCTTTATTTCATAAAAAGGCTCCTTTTGTGTCAAAATATTTTATTTGGGCTAATCAAATAATTCTCTTAATAAAATCACAACATATACTACATGAGTCACCAACTTTTAAATATTGTATAAAATACTTTACCTAAAGCTATATTGAAAATTATTTAATACAGAAAGCTCTCTGAAAGCTTTCAGTCTTGAGATCCTCACTACAAATATACAGATGTATGACAACATTGAAAAGTTAGTTTTAATGGAATTATATTCTGTGAGTTCTAAAAAGCACATATTTTTATTTTCATGTTTTGAATTTCTGAAACTGGGATACAACTTTAATATTGATATAGTTAAAGTATTTAGTCATTGCTATTGGTCCAGATTAATATCAAACTTTTCTGGAGAAAATGTACACCACCCATCTGACATCAGTATAACTTAAATCCTTTGTTACAGGCTTTTGTGGACCAAACTGGATCTGATACTGATCTGAAACTTCTCAGGGAAGACGTTCTCTCCCTCTCTCCCAGTGACAATGTTGACACTTCTGTCTCTGTTGTCCCTTTTTTTGAAAGGCAAGGTTAATTTCTCATTAATTCTTAAACTAAGGCTACAGACCTTCGATAGACCAGCTCTGTAAGAGCGGTCTTCTACAACTCCCCATCCTGTGTGTTTTTTCCTTCTTAGAGGTACATAACATAATAGCATGTCTTACCATCTATAATATCCTAGATTTACTGAAATCTAGATACTTTAAATAAATAGGTTTCCACAGTTTCTGTTCAGGGCTTCAGAACTTCTATGACCTAATCATTAAGCTGCAAACCTTTTATTCTACTTATTTATTTCCTCCCTAAGCCTGTAACTTTATATCCTGAAAACCTATACCATGTTTCACTATATCCCACGAAGAACTAAATTACCACGTGCATTGAAAAAGCCAGAAAGTAAAATGTCTAATTACAACTTATTTTTTTAGCCTAATTCTTAATATGATGGTTTATAAATTTCTTGGTACAAAACAAAACTTTAAGTATTTCCCTCAAGGTATTTCAAATCGTAAATTTAGAAAATAAACCAGCTTTTAGAGAAGTCATACATTATTGACTCCAAGGACAGAAATGTAAATTCTGAAATACAACAGTATAATAATGGAATTCATCCAACTGAGATTCAGAATAGCAAAAAATGTACTCATCTTTCTAGCAAATTATTACAAATTCTAATTTAATTTTATGTCTCATAAGTCCACATGACCTTTCATTTTCCTTAAGATTTCATTCAGAACCGAGTATAAAACTAAAAATCATAAACTAAGAGATTAATAGCTCTGTATTGTAGAAGCAAATAATTCTTTCCCTTAAATACTGAATTTCTGGTAACTGACTTCTTTGTAAATAGCTAAACAAAGTCCAGTAACAACATTAATGGGGGGAAAATGCCAAGTATGCTATAATGCAAGATTACTTACACTGGTCAACAGTGAGATAATAACTGACTTAAAAAGGCCCTAATCTGTAGTACCTTGGTATCCTGAACATGAATATAACCCTGAAAATTTTTTATTAGCTCTCATTTTGAAGATATTTCATATAATTCATTTTATATGTTTCACCGTGTAAATTTATCCAGTAGGACTGCAACAACATCCTAAATCAGCCTAGAATGATATAATATTGCATCGCACTGCTTAATAGCATCATGCACACATCATCCAGAGTTGATTGCATCATTTTCTGATGCAATGCAATACTACTGCCAGGCGGATACTGAAGTAAGCTGACGTCAGCAGTGCACTACATACAGCCCTGTCGGAAAGGCTGAGCACTGAAAATATTTCAGACTTTGTGCGAGACAGTTTAAGCTACTGTTCCATAAAACTGTTATGATTTTATCCATTTAGGTACAATACAGAACAGGAATGCCTCGAAAGGGCATTAATAGCGTGGACAATTTCTGCTCTATTTGTGGTGAAGTGACATTGGCCAACCAGAAGAAAAGTATCACTTCTCAAGTGAAGAAGGCTTCTCATCTTTTCTTCGGATGCAAGGCTGGTGACCAATACAACCCTTAGGCCCCGCATATATGCTGTGCTACATGTACAACACAGCTTTCACAGTGGTTAAATGGCAAAAGACCATCAATGCCGTTTGCAGTCCCCATGGTGTGGAGAGAGCCAAAAAACCACATAAAAGACTGTTACTTCTGCTTGGTTCCTCCTCCTTCTGGTGCAATAACAAAACAAAAGAAGTTGAGTAAAGTCTACCCAAACATTCTGTCTGCATTGAGATGACTGGTTCAACAACTTGCTGCAGAGTGATGCGATACAAGCATGGAATGCTTTTCGCCTAGTGTCTACAAACTTTCTTGGGAATGTTACGGCAGAAAACAACAAGGAACTATTAGAAGACATGCTGATGCAGTATCAGAAACTTGGCTGCAAGATGTCTCTAAAGATCCACTTCCTTCATTCCCACCTGGATTTCTTCCCTGAAAACTGTAGTATGGCTAGTGATGAACATGGCGAACGTTTTCATCAAGATATCGCATCAATGGAACAAAGATACCAGGGAAAATGGTCCACTACAATGTTGGCTGACTACTGCTTGACAATCCCCAGAGATGCTCCTGAACAGCTGTACAAGAGACAAGTGAAGAAATCTAAGAAGGGACTTGATTTTTTACAGGTATTAACTGTAGGCCTATTACTATTGGCATGCATTTTGTGATGTAAACATCCATTTATTGCAGATTACAAAAAAACTAGAGCCAAAATCAGAATTTGACTATCATATTCATGCTGAGCATATATCAATTGATAGGAAATGACTAATTTTATTTCAGTAACATAACTTTTGTAAAAATTTGTTGCCCAGTGTTACTAAAGGAAGCACATGAGAAAGATGACCTTAAAATGATTCAGTGTTACTAAGTTTTAAGACAATCACACAACCTGATGAGCAGAATTGAAAAGAACTCACTTCACTTGATCAGAGTTGACCTGCTCAGCAAAAGCAAACTTTTGAGATGTTCCATTTTTCTTTATAATTGAAAGGTCAGTAACTAATAAGAGCTAACATTCATTAAGCATCTATCTTCTCATTTAATATTTATAACTATCCTCTGAGTAATCATCATTCTTTTATTTTATGAATGAGGAAACTGAGGCTTAGAGGTGTTAAAAAACTTGTCCACGGTCACTGAGCTCCTGGGATAAGAGTGACAATTCCAATCTGTTATCAGCTGGTCATTGCTAGCAATGTTAGACTGCTGCCTTGGGTGCTATTAATAGCCTTGAGGAAAGGAACAAAGACTTGTAGACTCTAAATACAACACTGTTCTATAAGAACTCTACAAAAGATTGGGGTAGGGAGGTAGACAAAATAAAGGGATAGGTAGGAACGTAATGAACTGGTTGACCGACGCAAATACACTTAAAATAATAGTAACAGTCAATGCTTCTTAAAGTAAAGAACACCCAAAACATATTTCCTGGACATTATGCTCTCTCATAAAAGTATTAATTTACTGGTTTTATTAATGAAAATCCATTAGGATATCACAGTATATAAAAATCACACACAGCACAGATTAATGTATATACATGTATATGTATATTATATAGAACTTAAGAGTGAATTATTACTGTTTCAGTGTGATTCAGGCAGGAAAGTATACTTTGAACACAAAGTGTCCTTGAAATGTCAGTTGATCTAATTGTCCCCCTTGGTGATAAAAATTATAACAAGAATTAAAGGAATTTACTTTTCTCTGTGACTCTTCGAAAGTAGCAGAAGAGTGTTTTAAGCTTCTCTGGTTTCCTTGATGAACGTCCTTCAAACAATCTGAAAAAGAACAAAAACAAATGAGTGAAGGATGATTTAAAATGCTATAATGATTCATAAAAAAAATAAAATCTATATTGCAACAAAGTATTAAAAAAGGTAATCTTTCCAGAAGGCAATTCCATAACAAAAGAGAACTAGAAAAATGGTTTGGTTTCATATGACATCTGGAGAGGACTGAAACCAACTAGAACCAGGCTTCCTAAAAGTTGTTCAAGTCAGATGACACTCTAACAACCACAGTTCTCCAATCTATCTTCCTCCACGGAGAAGGCACCATCTGCTCCCGCAAAGTCAATTAGGCCAGTGAGTTAATGCTTTGTAATTTTCCCAGTGGCAAATATTGTTTATAGTTCATAATTTTACTAGGTAAAGTGACTGAACAAAAAAGTGTACATGATTGTTTATGTTGGGATGGGGGGACAACAATGACCACAATTGGGTATGACAAAATATTTGGGGAGCAACCAGTCCTTGGTAATTAAACAAATATATCCTTTGCCTGGTAACCAAAGCAGTGCCTACCCATGTCATCTAGTTTCAGCAACCTGGACTTGCACTACTTAATTCAGTTTTCTTTGAAATGATGTGGCATTGTTACTGGTAACATGTAATGCAATTTACCCTGAGGAAAGAAAAGCAGGACTTTGGAAGCATAAGACCTGGGAAAGTAGTTCACTAAATGATTTTAAACACAAAGGCATCCTTTGGGGCACAAAATCTAGCTTTCCAAATGCATCTAACAATTATAGGGAAATTCTGTGGCTATAAATTATGTTATTCATCTGCCTCTAGTCATATACTTGGGCTTTAAAACCAGATACCTTTCAAGTAGAACTTCACTTTAGTAAGTGAAGAAATGGATAAATATTTCTATGCAGAGAGGAAAAGTTAATTTCACGAGAAAATACTGTTAAGACTGACATGAATTAGGAAAAGGAAAGGAAATGCAGATTTCAAATGATCTTGTTTTCACAATCTGAAATTCTGAATTCAGGGTCAATTTCTGAATAAACAATTTATCTGAACACATATTTCCTAAAAGGAATACTAATATCAGAAAACATTTTCACCAAAATCCAACTAAATTTAAAATATGATCAATTTTTAAAAATAACTTAAGAATGCCTGTGTGGTAATTTTTACTCATCTGAAAGAATTTATTTTTTTCTAAAATGTTAAATGCAAATATTTTAAACATCTAGCTTCCTGACAAAAGAATCTTTGAGAGTATAGGCTTCAACTTGGCTTCTTCTGCAATATGTTAACCAGAATAGTTTGTTTAAATTAAAATTAAAAAGTCACTTGGCAGTTTAATTAAACATCCTGTATCAAATAAATATGATTTACTAAATGAATACCTTGAGAACCATTGCAAAATCCCTTTCTAGGTTTACTATTTCACAGAGGGTAGAGGTATGAATATAAAAGAGGCTACCACCTTTGCTTAGAGATTAATACAACTCAATTAAGGGGAAAGTTCCTTTTCCACAGAACTGTTACACAGGAGAAAATAGCTATCGTCCTTTACAAGTAATTCCCCAAAACATAAAAAGTTCTCCTATCTTTTATACGTGGTCAGTTTGTAAAATCACATAAAAGTTCATATATTTTACCACCATGATGACCAATTATTAACCACAGGCATCTCTAGAGACTACAGATTTATTACCCTAGCAATACGGACTTCCCTGGAAAATTATATGGCTGTTATTATTACCCACTACTAGTAAGTTATTTTGTAGGTCCAAATCTTACAGATATAAATCAAGCAGAATCTCAGTGTATTCTGTTTATGTGTTGCTCCAAGCTTAATTCCAAATCACTATGTAACCAAATATACTTTTCCATCTTCCTGATGGAGCAGGAAGGTGGAAGGTGGAGAGAAAGTCAGAGAAAAATGCAGCAGGTTTAAAATCCTTGTGCCAATTCTCAGACTTGGCTGTTGCAAAATTTTGAAGTACTATATAGAAGCACTCAAATAAAAAGAATTACTCTGGTACAAAAGCAAGCAAAAACAACAACAAAAAACACAGTGGCAGAAGTGAAAGTTCTCACCACAGTGAATTATCACCTGAAGGACAGTGCTGGTGGTAGTGGCTGGGGAGAGACAAAGGACTGAACCCACAAAAGGAGAGACAGAAAGATGGTGGGGGGAGGGTATAAGTGGGGGAAAGGCTGGTGGGGCACAGGGAAAATAGAAGAGAGACTGACAGAAAGGTGGTTGGAGAGAGGAGGATATGAGAGACAAAAACTCTCACACAAATACTCAGATAAACACAGAGAAACTCAAAGCAAATGAGACCTTCTCATAACCAAGCACCATCCAATTTTTTAATTATTAACACTAATTTTTTTTTAATTCAGAGACTTTTAATTCAAGTCTTGGGTATGTATGACTTGGATATGTATATTTTAAGTCAGCAGGTATGCAGTAAACATGTACATAAAGTAGGCCATAGTAACTCCACTGCATGTAGGGAAGGCATTTTGGCATTTAACTGAATGATAATTACAGATTAATTAAAGGAGGCAAACAGAAAAAGCCAGTCAGACAACCACACTTTTGTTCTTAACAAAACTGCTTTTATTTTCAAGAGAATAAATCAATTAAGGGTCAGATACTTATCAACTGGTGTTTTTTCTTTCCACACAAATAAAAGAAACATAGTTTAATGAAATTTTTCCCTGAATGGAATATTCATAACATTACTGGAATTGGGTTCTAGACACACACACACCCCCATGTGATTTCAAGTTAAGGATTAATCCCATTAGTTACAGTAAATCAAACCCCAAACACTATAACCTCTACTTTAAAATGGAAGCAAGTGCTAATCCAGAAGTCAGCCAGAAAGTTGTTCTTGGCTTTTCTGTGAAGCACTTTGCCATATGGCCCCAGCAACATTTTCAATCCAGGGAAGAGACAGATGTAAAAGCCTCCTGGGCTGACCACTGCTGCAACCCACAATTAATCTCTGACCATCAGTTTCTAAGCAATCTCAGAAGCATCAATGCTAATCACATTGGAAGCCTTTATATAAATGTTTAGGCCCTGAGAGGCAAGCAGGGGAAAAGGTCGGGGTAGTTAACATAACTAAGCAAGGCTGGAAGAACACAACAATAAATTTAAAAAGGAAGACTTATTCAATTTATTGACGTCAACCTCCCACCACATACTCTTAACATTTTTTTATTCAATCAACTAGCTAGCCATACTTCTTTTGAGAATACACACACACAACCCACACTCCCCCCCACCAATGCCAGAAACTATAATCATAAATAGCTACTATGCAAAAGAGAAAACAAAATACTCCATAATAAGCTTATCAAATTAGGTACTTGATTTTTCATAAGCCACATGATAAAGGGGAAGTTTTGATTATTTTCCATTTCTGGTGCGTACTCAGAGCATTTTGCTCTTCAGACGAAGTGAGACATAATGAAAGAGGACTAAGTTTGAACAGAAGTTTAAGACCCAAAGTTCTACAGACAAATCATTTGCTCTCACTAAACTTATTAGCATAGAAGCTTCCTTACCTAGCTAGAATCAAAGTGAGTCGTCAACAGACAACATCAATGACCATGTATAGTCATCATTCTGTTGTATGTTAGTTTAGCTAATTAAAACATATGGCATCTCAGCGAGAGCCAAGTGCAGTCATCCTGGCTGCTGAGGATTCCCTAAAACAACTGTGGAGACTACTACAGCCTATACCTGCTTTAGTTTTCAGTCATCTGGTGACTAAAAGAACATCCATCAGTCAGGAGGAGTATGTCTGGTTTCAAATCTCCAACAGATCTAAACTCTTATTTGGTGAAAATGCTAGTGGGCTACTGCAAGCTTAGGTCCTTCATGGTCACTCTGGACTGAAGAAAGGCTCCAGTTCACTTTATAGATCAAGAATTATTTCCAAGAATAGTTCAATAATGCAGTTCATTCAACAGGAGGCTGTAAAGCAGAATGGCTAAGGGACACAGCTTCTAGAGGTTGACTATATCCTAATTCCAATTTTATCAGTTAATTTGGTGAAGTAACCTACCTTTCTAAGACTCTATTCTTCTCATTTGTAAATGAGAAAGACACCACCACCTAATTGATAAAACTGATGTAAGCATTAAGTAAAATAGCACAGTGATTGTACTTTCAAGTACTTAATAAATATTACCTATTGCTACCAAGATATATTCTCATGCTAAAAAAAATTTCATGCTATGTAAGCAGAGGTACTTGGGCTGGAATAAGGCATTACCTAATGAACAACAAAAAAACATTCATTTACATAAAACGGTTACATGGTTCCAACCCATATTCCTTTCACTGAGAAAAATGGCTCAGCCTCTTTTCCCATCAAGCCTAAGATGCTGAAAGGGAAGAGGAGGCCCAAAAGACTAAGGTGGGGGATTATTCTTGCTTTCGTGGTGGACATGGTGTGGTAACATACATCTGGAGATACATGTTCCCCTAATCATATAAAGTGTTATAAAACAATATTACCTCAATATGATGGTAATACATGTATATATCATCATATTATTCAAAACAGGACAAACTGATGCAAAAAAGCCATAAAAATATATTTAAATTTTTTTAAAGATTTATTTATTTATGCATAAAAGCTAGGATACAGGTCAGAGGTGTGGGGCGGCGAGAGGATTCACCAGAGACAGAGTGGGGAGCAGAACAGGCAGATCTATGGAAATACACTGCTGAAGGGAGCAGCAGATGAGGCAGGAGGTCTGCTGCGCCATCAATCTCCCCTCCAGGTGTTGAACTTGCGTTGCCGCTGCTGACAGCTCCACAGCACAGCACTTAACCACTGCGCCACCAGGGAAGCCCCCGAAATATATTTAAAATTTTTAAAGTCAAAGTTAAATGAAGTCAGTTGCATAATTTTGAAAAGCTGACTTTCTGTATGGTATAACACTGTATTTTTCATTGAAAATAAATTATGAAACTTTAAATGAAAACATTGATATAAAATGGATTTTTATTTTATACAGAATTTCCAAAATTTGATAATTAAAAATAATATGCTTAGTAAAAAATGACATAAAAATTGGAATTTCACAAAAGAAGATATGTAAGTTACCAATAGGCACAGACATTAGGATAGTATAAATGAAAACCTAAGCAAAGATAAGTAGGTAAAGATTTTCTACCATGCTGAAATTAAAAGGTTAAAAAAAAAAAAAAGCCTAACAGACTGAAACTCAGAGCCAACCAGCTCCACATCAGGAAAAAGAACCATGCACAATGAAGAAAAACATGCTGTTGATAAAAAGTCCCAGAAGTCCTATCAGAAATTTAGCTGAAAAACAAAGCTGCTTCAAAATTAAAACATACCTATTCCCCTAAATATGTACAGTGCTGTAAACAAATGTTAACCTCAAGAAGGAAAAAAAAAAGAAAAAGAAATTTCAAAGATATGTTAATATAAAATCTGGGGGCAGGAAATGGGAAGTCACAAAAGACTGAGCTTCCAGAGACTTATTGTACTCTACTTATCAGTCATCCCAAACCTTTTACTGTTGAGAAAAGAAGGCTATCAGTGTTGTGGGCTTCATGTCCTCAGAGGACCCTGTGAACTTGTGGTTTTTTACATGCTAATGGAAAAATTAGGTTGAAGGGGAGGTAATAATACTGTGTCTATGGAGCTATAACTAGGAAGGAAAAAGCTACCCATATAAGCTGATTGAGAAAAGCTCAACAAATCTGTGGGATTTCATCTTCAAAATCAAATGACAAAAATCATCCCCTCTCTCTTTTTATTAACTTTGTCATTTGCGCCATTTCTGATAGATTTGATCCTCTGAGGCAACTGTTTTTTTTTTCTGATTATAGAAGCAACATATGCTGATTATAAATAATTTAAGAAAAATAGAAAAGGATGAAGTGAAAGTGTTTATCTCACTACCCAGTGGTAATCATATTTTGATTCATTTTCCTATTTCCTGTGCTCATACATCTATAGGTATGAATGTGAACACAGTAGTATTTTAATAAGTACACATATTTTAATATAATCGAGCTCATTTTCTATGTACTATTTTTAAATTCCTACTTCAGAAAGAGAGCCTTAACCTTTTCTTAGTAAAGTGCTACAACGATTTATCCAAGAAATAGGACTAAAGGCATCTATGAAGTTTAAATATGGAATACTTAATGAGTGAAACTAAATGCGTGGAATGTGCTTTAAAATGTTGTAGGGAGCGGGTGAATTGGTGGTGGGCTACCCAAGGGGAATACAAAATGTAAAAGACATAAATAACAATAAAAATATGTATTAAAAAATGTTGTAGGGAGGAAAACGTGGGGTAAGATAGATGAAAAAATAGTTTAAAAATACTATTTAAGCATTGAAGGTGGGTGATTAAAACATGGGTTCAATATACTGTTCTTTTCATTTTTTGGTATGTTTGAAAATACCCCTAACACAGGATTTCTAAAAAATATTTTTAGAGAAGAGGCTTTCCAATACAACCACCACTTAGTACTCCTGCAGACAGTTCTTATCACAAAAAAAGAGATACCTTTTTAAAGTCTACAATTAAATCAAAGAATCAATCTTCCAAAGAAGCGTGTAATTAAGACAGGAAAGATTTATCTTAGAGACCATCAAGAAACATGCACTAGCTGATTACTCATGCCACAAATTCTAAGTGGCCACTGAAACACTAATTCTGAAGCATTATTAATTAGAGCTACTTACCAAAACAAAAACCAGAAAAACAGCCCAGAACCATTGGGATTGTCTTCAGAATTCTAACGAGAAATTTTATAACTTACAGCATCTCTGGCAGACCCTAGCGCTGATTAAACATTTACTCCTAATAAACAGAATTAGTACTTACTAACTCTTTGGAGACTCTTTTATTATTTATTTAACTAACACTTTATGGAAAAAAGAAAACTCTTTCTACAAAACTAAATGCCTATTTACTTAAATACAAAATTAAACTATCTCCTTTTCTACATAAAAAAAAAAACCTGTGAGAGATGCAAAGCACTTAAATGCTAGTTAGTCTCCTTGTATAGTAGAGAAATTTATTTAATAATTTTTAAAATAAGCAATAAATTATATTTAATAAACAGGTTCTTTACATAGCTGAATCACTGGTACGAATGTTCTTTGTTCTCTCAATCCTATCAAAATACTAAAGAAATCAAAGGCAAAAACTGCTTAATTATATACAACTTAAAAACAAAACAATTTATAATTCATAGGATAAGATGCAACAGACTGAAAATGAAGAGTCTAAGACACAGTCCTAATATTCCGCCACTAAGTAATCAGAATTTCTCAAAGCTTCATCTGCAAAATTTATTTTTACTCAGGCCAACAAGGATTTATTAATGGTCTGCAACATGAGACTTTGTAAAAACATCAAAGAATAGTACAGGCAAGATCTCTGCCCCACAAAAGGATTAAACAAAAATTGTAACAAAGTAGAGTAGGTGGTGTCATAAGAAAAGTAGAGAACACTAAGGCACTGTCTGGTTACACAAACCTACAAACACCCCAGATGCTCTCTTTGCCCATCTGCCAAAACAGTCCTCACTATCACACTGACTTGCCTATTTAAAGTCTCCACAACTCCAACCCTCCCACCACAAAGTCCCAGCCACCATCCCTCTCTTTCCTGGTGCTTTGAATAGCCTTTCCAACCGGGTAAATTCGTATACTCTGTTTCCTCCCGACTTGGTTCATATTGTAGTCAATATAAATTTAAAAATGTAAATCTAATGAGATACATCAAATAAAATTCTTCAATAACTTTTTATTGCTTTCGGATGGGCTACAGGAGAGAGCATGATCTGCCCCCTACTTACTTCTGCAACCTCTCCTCTCTCTCTGGGCTGCAGTCACACGCTGTTCTTCTTAGTCCCTGAGCATGTGGTGCCTTGCTCTCCACACAGCCTTAATAAATGCTTAATAAACGCACACTGCTTAATAAATGTACCCTTGCCTAAGGGCCAATTACCTCTCCTTTTGTCCTTGGTAAAAACTCCTACTCACCCTTTCATACTTAGTCGAAAACTAATTTCTTCAAGGAAGGTTTTCTTTATTAAATTATATCCTTCTCTAATAGAGTGTCATAATGCTATGCATACTCCCTTACATAACAGAGGTACATGCACTGTCATAGGAATCCGAGGAGTTGCAAACCTGTCCTGGCAGCATCCGAGTTATCAGAAAAAATGGTATGTGCCTCGAGTCTCAAAGGAGGAATGAAAGTCATGTGGAAAAGAGGAGGACATGGAAATGAGAAATTGGCTTGTCCCTTCTCTTCTAACCCCAGAGCACTTAACATACTAATAGTGTAGTTGCTCGCTGTATATTTGAACTAAACGATTAGTATCTTTCTCTTAAAACAAACTCAGCTAATGTACCAATTTGGAAAAACAGATTAAAAACATGCTCCTCATAACTCATATTTACACAGCCAAAGAGGATGTGATCTAAAGAGGATATCATCTTATTGGAATTTTATAAAAATTCTTTTACACAGATGTTCCATTTTTGCTGCTCCAATCCTTAGTATTGTTAATAGTGTAAATGTACACAGTAACAAATACTTTCATGATATTTTAATGCCTGAAAGTATTAAAAGTATAACTTAATAATTCTTATATTCAAATCATCAGTTTTACTTTTGTTGCAAAATATATAAACAAAACACAACAAATGTACTGAAACATCTTGGTTTTAATAAAAATGTACACTAGGTTTAAGCAGCTGAATTGTTCTAAATTTCAAGAAACTAAAAGCAATACTTTTGAGGCTAATATTCCATGTCACTGGAGAGAACTGAATTTATTTTTCTACTACCTGGCAGAACTGTCAAATGCTGTCACTAGAGAGTAGCAACAGAAGCAAAGATACTCTAGTTGCAATGAGCACACCTATCATGAAGATCTTGGTTACTAAATATCATTCTCCAATAAAAGGAAGCAGGGTTCCTTGGAAAAATAGTTAACTCCAGACATGAGCATGGGACAATAAGAAAATGCCCCTCGAAAAAGGTTGGGGAGTTCGTAAAAGAAAACGGAAGTCAACATGAAGGAAAGCTAGAAAAATCCGAACAAAATAATCTAAAATGATAGAATAAAATAAATAGCCACAAGTCCATAGTAATATACCAAACTTATCTTCCCAGTTTTGATAATTTTACTAGGGTTAAACTGTATGGTTACCTAGAAATGTTAACACAAGGTGAAGCTAGGTAAGTTGTATACAGGGATGCTCAATGCTATTTTTGTAACTTTTTTCCACATCTACAACTTGCCCAAATAAGGCTGTTAAAGAAGCTATACCAAAAGGTAAATCAAAACAAGTGGCATTACTTCACTACTCAACTGTGAAGACAAAACCAGAATGGCAAACAAAAGCATGACTTTGTCCTGTGAATGTCCCTCCCCTCTGTACCGTGCTCACACTGCCCCACTCTCAGGCAGAAAACGAGGTTAGAGGCAGACAGCAAGGAGGACTTCACACATAACTCATTGAGAAAGAGGAGGATGGAATAACAATCTTTTGAAGGCATGTGTAAGTGGAGAAAACGCAAATTCTGTCATGATGCCATAATTTTCAGATGAAAAAGAAAGAAATGGAGATGGGAGGAGGGAGAGGGAGGAAAAATATAATAACTATTTGCAAAGAAGATTCTTTACAATATTTTTGTTTGTGTAGATGATAGGGGGAGTGCTTATTTGGGAAAATGGTCAGAATCTAAAACTTTATCAATACCTTCACAATGTATCACTTTAGTTAAAAACATGAAACATTCTTTTGTCTTCCTTTTAAAATATTACATTGATAAATCAATCTATAAAAATTCAAAGCCGACTTTCACTTTTGCTTTTCATCTTAAGTATATTTTTCATGTCTCAAAACAGTCAGTCTTATGACTTCAAGCTCACACTTTACAAAAAGGATGTCTTGTACTCCAGTTTTAACATTATTTCAGCATACCAAGAATACAATGTACAAGAAATGCTCCTGTGATGACTTATAAAGACATAAAGAATCAGGTCACTCAGTGGAGGACAATTCAATAAGGTTGAAAGAAGGTTTCTGGAGTAGAACAGACCTGAGATTAAACCTCAGTTCTGTGACTTACTGATGCTGGACTCTAATCAAGTTCTGCAACTTCTGTGAATTTTATTTTGACTACAAACTGACAAAAGGGTCACTTAATGTATTGTAACAAATTAAATAAGAAATTATACACAAAATGGTTTGCTTAAGGCAAATCACCTGATAAATATTAACTCCTTTCATCCTTTTCTATTTCATTGTTAAAGAGGTGTTCTCTGAAAAACATACCGATTGAAGTTAATGTCTGGATAACTAGAATACTCCGATTTCATTTTAGCATTTCGCCGTGGAAATGTGCAGAAGAAAGCATTAGCTAAAAGACTGGCGATCTGTTCCTGTGACATTGTGATGGAATGATTCATCTTCTGTTTCAGGAGTGGTATTGGCTGAGAGAGGAAACAAAAAATACAAACAAGAAGAGCAATAATTAGTTTAGCAATTTCAAAAGCAGAGGCACCAAATTGCATTTGCTAAATTAAGACAGGAATAATTTCAGGCCACTCTTGAATCCTTAAATCAACAATACTGCTGAAGTCAAGAGCAGTTTATCAAGGCTGATTGGAAAAATGACTTCTTTGACAAAATGCAGATTTCTAATCAATAATAATGATAGTGAAGAGAACACCAACATTTCTTATTAGTGAAAAACAAGATTGCTTAGCAAGTAAAGAATAAAAATAGATTATGTACGTTATGAAAGAGTGAAAAACAGAAAAATGCAATGCTTAATTTAGCTATCATTGCATATGCTAAATTTTGTTTTCACTTTTATTTAAGATAGTTGGACAATTTTTCAGTTTTAGTCCTAAAAAAACAATAATTCAATAAGGAAGTTTTTTCCTTGAAATTCTGAATCACACTTTACAATTGCTTTGTGAAACCCAAATCTGATTTTATGAAAGCAATTAATGGAACATGCTGTAAATAGAGTTATGTGTTATTTGTAAAATAAAAAAAAAGAAAGAAAGAAAGAAAGAAAAAGGCAATTCCTACATAATCATTATAAGTCAAAGAAAATAAAGGATATTTTTCTTTCAAAATTTTTATGCTGAAATATATTTTAGTGGTACCAAACCCAAATTCATTGACTTTTTTTTTTAAATATTTATTTATTTATGCATACAAGCTGGGGTGCAGACCAGAGTTGCGGTGAGAGGATTCATCAGAGACAGAGTGGGGAGCAGAACAGGCAGATCAACGGAAATACACTGCAGAGGGGAGTAGCGGGCGAGACAGGAGAGGTCCGCCACACCATGTGGGAATCTCCCTGGCCAGGTATCGAACTCGTGCTCCAGTGGCTCTGGACAGCTTCATGGTGCTGTACCTAACCCGCTGCGCCACCTGGGAGGCCCTTCATTGACATTTTTATTTTCAGTATAATCCACAGAAGCTGAGGTTGTGTGGAATGGGTTTTATTTAAACTATATGCTTTTAAAGACATGATGGTAAAGCCAAAGATCGGTTATACATCGGTTAAGTTTCAAAGTGCTTCAACATACTAGAGATGCTTTTTCTTGTTCCTTTCAGTAAGACCCAGAACTAAGAATCCTGAATGTCTCTGCATTAATCTCAACCCAATATGCATCGAGAACTGTCCTGATTCTATCTCAGGAATCATAATGAAACAGAAGAAAAGCAAGAAAAATGGCAATTCTATGAAATTTTTTTCTAAGTAACAGAAAACACACATCATTGCTAGAATGAGAACTTGCTAAAAATAAGTTAAACTTGCAGTTCAATGATTCCTCTTAGAAAAACACAAAAGTAAACAAGGGAAAAGTAAAGAATTTATTTTCACTATGATATCAAAATTCTCTCTCCTTTTTATCCTTAGCAACCACCATTTCTAAGAGGAAACAGAGAGCTTCCTTTGATTTCCTTTTCCCATCCTACCCATTTATTTACAACTGAGCAATGAGTTTAGAAAAGGTGACAATGTGTCAATGACTTAAAGCAACTGTTAGAACTTAAAGTTACTTGGCTTTAGTAACAAGTAAGTTTTTAATTCATTTACTATTTGCTAAATTAGCCACAAGAAGTGACTTCAAAAATTAATGGTGATTTTTAGGCTTACAGGATTCTTAAACAAAAACATTTCTTATTTACAAACTCTTTGATATTCCTCTCTCTTCTAATTTTCCTCTCCTTTCAGTACAGGTTAGATTTAGTGGCTAACTTCGATTAAGTAGAAATATAGCACATATGATGATGAGTGCCTTCAAAAACCAGGTCAGGGCCTCCCTGGTTGTGCAGTGGTTAAGCGCTGCGCTGTGGAGCTGTTGGCAGCACAGCGGCGACATGAGTTCAATGCCCAGCCAGGGAGATTCCCATATGGCACTGCAGACCTCTCCTGCCTCGCCTGCTGCTCCCCTCAGCAGTGTATTTCGGTCAATCTGCCTGTTCTGCTCCCCACTCTGTTTCTAGTGAACCCTCTCACTGCCCCACACTTCTGCCCTGCACCCTAGCTTGTATGCATAAATAAATAAATCTTAAAAAAAAACAGGTCAAAAAAGACACCTCTGAGTCAGAGGTCAGCGGAGCATTCATGGAGCAGGGCACCATCCTTCCGCGCCCCATCCGGGAACTGCCTGGGTCCGCCCAGCACCTGCTGGAGCTGTGATGCCATTAGGTCTGTGGAGCCAGGGAAAGTACAGTGAGTGCCTCGCAGGGAGCCTCTTCTCAGTCAGAGGTAAGGGGAGCATTAACGGAACAGGGCACCATCCTCCCGCGCCCCATCTGGGAATTGCCTGGGTCCGTCCAGCACCTCCTGGAGCTGCGACGCCATTAGAAGGCCTGTGGAGCCAGGGAAAGAGCAGCACATGCCTCGCAAGGAGCCTCCTCTCAGTCAGAGGTGAACGGCATGTTCGGGGAGCAGGGCACCATCCTCCCGCACCCCATCTGGGACCTGCCTGGGTCTTCCCAGCGCCACCTGGAGCCACATCGCCATTGGAAGGTCTGTGGAGCGAGGGAAAGCCAGGGCAGCACATGCCCAGCAAGGAGCTTCTTCTCAATCAGAGGTCTGTGGAGCCCAGAAAAATGCAGTGCGCACCTCGCAAGGAGCCCCCTAGCAATCAGAGCTGAATGGAGTGGTCACCAAGAGGGCACCTTCTCCCCATGCCCAGTCTGGGAGCTGCCTGGGTCCGCCCAACACCACCTTAAGCCACATCGTCATTACAAGGTCTGTGGAGCCCAGGAAAGTGCAGGGCGCACCTTGCCAGGAGCCTCTTCTCAGTCAAGAGGCAAGTGGAGCATACGTGGAGCAGGACACCCTCCTCCCGTGCCCCGTCTGGCAACTGCCTGGGTCCATCCACCTCCAGCGGGATCTGTTCCCACTATTAGGTTAATCTTGAACAAAAGGAAGAAACTTTTGTGGGGCCACAGTCAGACATCCGCCACCATCCTCCCCTGGAAATGAGTAAATACAGTGGGAGTGAAACTTCAGAGACAGGGCTCATCAACATAATCACATTACTATCCTCGGGAGGGCTGACATAACAGTACCAGACTCAGTCTAACCACCACTTTTACAGACATCCCAGAAGGAATTCCCCAAAGATGCCTGCCAATACCAGTGACAAAACGGCCCATCGCATTGAACAAATCAGAGAACAAACAACAAGGTGAAGGAAAAATACAAACAACCAAGCAAGCCCTCAGGTGAAGGACACACCACAAAAAGAAAATCAAGCACCAGAACTCAACAACAATGTCATGGAAGAACTCTGCCTCTCTGATAGAGAATTTAAGGTTATCATGCTTAAAGAAAAGAATGAAACAAACAAAAAAAATAATGAACTGAAGAATGAAATCAAGACCCTAAAAATGGAGAATAAGAGTTTAAAGGAAGAACTAAGGAACTCTGGGAAAGGCAATGAAAGCAGAATCAATGAAATGGAAGACTGTATTAGTAATCTAGAAGATAAAAATATTAAAAGAACCAGAAAGGAAAAGAAAATAGAAGCATTAAGGGAAAAGAATGAAAAAAATGCTCCAAGAATGATCTGACACCATGAGGAAAGGAAATATAAGAGTTATAGGAGTCCCAGAAGGAGAGGAGAAGGTCCAAGGAACAGAGAAACTATTTAAGGAGGTGATAGAAGAGAACTTCCCAAGTATGAAAACAGACATACAAGAAACAAGAACTCCAAATCACCATGCATGATGTTATAAGAACTACACCTAGACATATAATAGTAAAACTCACACGAGTACAGGATGAAGAAAAAATAATGAAACTGACAAGGGGGAGGAAACAAATAACCTATAAAGGAAAACCAATACAGCTGACATCAGACTTCTCTGAAGAAACGCTACGGGCAAGAAGAGAATGGAGGGACATATTCAACAAACTCCAAGAAAATAAATGCCAACCAAGAATACTTTACCCTGCAAAGCTCTCCTTCCTCTATGAAGAAAGGATTAAGACCTTCCCAGACAAACAGGAGTCTCCAGAAATTCGTCACGACTAAACCCCCACTCCAAAAAATACTACAAGAAGTCCTAAAACCAAAACCAACCAGAGGAATGAAAAAGATCAGAATAAGACAGGGAATAAAGCCACAAAAAGACAAATAAAATGGCAAATATAGATGCCAGTGTATCAATACTAACTCTAAATGTAAATGGACCAAACTCATTAATAAAAAGGCACAGAGTAGCAAGATGGATCAAAAAACAGAATCCAACCTTCTGCTATCTACAGGAAACATATTTAGCTACAAAAGATAAACCCAGATTGAAAGTAAAAGGCTGAAAAACAATTCTACAAGCAAACGGACCAAAAAAGAAGGCAGGGACAGCTATACTTTCATCAGATAAAATAGACTTCAAACTGAAAAAGGTAAAAAGAGACATAGCTGGTCACTACATCATGATAAAGGGGACAATTCAGCAGGATGATATAACCCTCATCAACATATACTCCCCAAATGAAAGATCACCAAAATATATCAGACAATTATTCTCATCTCTGAAAACAGACATTAGAGAAAATACATATACAGTAGGAGACTTCAATACCCCACTCTCACCAATGGACAGATCAACGAAACAAGAAAATAAACAAGGACACTAAAGCTCTAAATAAGGACCTAGACCATGTGGGATTAACAGATATCTACAGGGCACTATATCCTTCAAAATCTGAATACACATTTTTCTCAAGTGCACACGGATCATACTCCAGTATTGATCACATACTAGGTCACAAAACGAAACTCAACAGATACACTAAGATCAAAATCATACCTCCTATCTTCTCCGGTCATGAAGCCATCAAATTAGATATAAACCATGAAAAGAAAAAAGGGAAGCCTCTTATTTCATGGAGATTGAAACCCACACTGCTAGAAAACCACTGGACTAATGAGGAGATCAAAGAATAAATTAAAAAATACCTAGAAATGAATGACAACAGAGGCACAACTTTCCAGAATGTCTGGGACACAGCAAGAGCAGTAATAGGAGGGAAATATATAGCAACACAGGCTCACATCAAGAAACAAGAAACGACTGAAAGAAACAATCTAATCTCCCATCTCAAAGAACTAGAAAATGAACAACAAAAAACCCAAAAGCCAGTATAAGAAAGGAAATAATAAAAACCAAAGCAGAAATAAAAGAAATGGAAATCAAAAAAACAATCCAGAAGATCAACGAAACCAAAAGCTGGTTCTTGGAAAAAATAAACAAAATAGACAAACCTCTAGCCAGGCTTACAAAGAAAAAACAGGAGAAAACACAAATAAATAGGATCACAAATGAAAGAGGAGAAATTACAACAGACACAGCAGAAATCAAAATAATAATCAGAGGTTATTATGAATAGCTATATGGAAACAAGTTCAACAACCTAGAGGAAATGGACAAATCCTAGAACTATACAAGCGCCCAAAACTAGGTAAAGAAGATATAGAACACCTAAATAGGTCAATCACAAGCAGCAAAATTGAAACAGTAATCAAAACCCTCCACAAAAACAAAAGCCAGGACCAGATGGTTTTATAAATGAATTCTATCAAACATTTAAAAACAAACTAGCCCCTATCTTACACAAACTCTTTCAAAAAATTGAGAGGGAAGGAATACTACCAAACACGTTCTACGAGGCCAACATTACACTAATACCAAATCCAAACAATGACAACACACAAAAAAGAAAACTACAGACCAATCTCTCTAATGAACACTGGTGCAAAAATATTCAACAAAATCTTAGCCAACAGGATCCAACAATGCATCCAAAACATAATACACCACGATCAAGTGGGATTTATCCCAGGGACACAAGGATGGTTCAACATCTGAAAATCAATTAATGCAATCCAACACATCAACAAAAAGAAAAAGAAAAACCATATGATCATATCAATAGATGCTGAGAAGGCATTCGACAAAGTACAACATCCATTTATGACAAAGGCCCTCGAAATCCTTGGAATAGAAGGAACATACCTTAACATAATAAAAACCATATGTGACAAAACCACAGCCAATATTAGCCTCAATGGTGAGAAGCTGAAAGTCTTTCCCCTAAGATCAGGAACAAGGCAAGGATGTCCACTCTCACCATTGCTTTTCAATATAATACTGGAAGTCCAAACCAGAGCTAACAGAAAGATATACAAGGAATCCAAATAAGGAAAGAAGAAATCAAACTGTCACTATTTGCAGACGATATGATAATATACATAGAGACTCCTAAAAACTCCATAGAAAAATTACTCAACTATAGACCAGTTCAGTAAAGCAGCAGGATACAAAATCAACGAACAAAAATCAGTAGCCTTCCTATATGCAAACACTGTTTGAAGAAGAAATTAAGAGAACCATCCCCTTCAAAATTGAAACCAAAAAAATCAAATACCTGGGAATAAACCTAACAAAAGAGGTAAAGGAATTATACAAAGAAAACTGTAAAACATTAGTAAGAGAAATAGAGGAGAACACAAAAAAATGGAAAGACATCCTCTGCTCATGGATTGGAAGAATTAACGTTATAAAAATGGCCATCCTACCAAAATCTATTTACAAATTCAATGCTATTCTGATAAAAATCTAATGACATACTTCAAAGAAATAGAACAAACATTGATGAAATTCATATGGAACCACAAAAAAACCTCGAAGAGCTAAAGCTCTCCTGACTAAAAAGAAAGAAAATGGAGGGATTACACACCCTGACTTCAGACTATACTACAAACCCATAATAATTAAAACAGCATGGTACTGGAACAACAACAGATGCATCAACCAATGGAATTGAACAGAAAACCCAGAAATAAATCCACATATCTATGGACAACTAGTCTTTGACAAAGGAGCAAAGAATATGCAGTGGAACAAGGTTAGCTTGTTCAATAAATGGTGCTGGAAAAACTGGACTGTTACATGCAAAAAAATGAAGCTAGACTACGTCACACCATGCGCAAAAACAACTCAAAATGGATAAAAGACCTCGATATAAGACCTGAAACCATAAAATTTATAGAAGAAAAAATAGGCAAAACTCCACACAACATACATCTCAGCAAAATCTTTAAAGACACATCACCAAAAGCAAAGGAAGTGAAGGAAAAGATAAATAGCTGGGACAACATCAAACTAAAAAGCTTCTGCACAGCAAAAGAGACATTAATCAAAACAAACAGACACCCTACTAAAAGGGAGAAAATCTTTGCACACAAAACAATGGACAAAGGACTGATAACAAAAATCTACAAGGACCTCACACAACTCAACAGAAACAAAGTCAACAATCCAGTCAAAAAATGGGCAGAAGAGCTAAAAAGACACTTCTCCAAAGAAGAAAAGCAAATGGCCAATAGCTATATGAAAAAATGTTCAACATCACTTATAATCAGGGAAATGCAAATCAAAACCACAATGAGACATCACCTCACACCAGTGAGAATGGTGCACATTAAACATACAGGCAACAATAAATGCTGGCGAGGATGTAGAGAAAAAGGAACTCTCCTACACTGCTGGTGGGAATACAAACTGGTCCAACCACTATGGAAAGCCATATGGCGTTTCCTCAAACTGCTGAAAATGGAGCTTCCATATGACCCAGCAATACCACTTTTGGAAATCTACCCAAAGGACACAAAAACACTAATCCAAAAGGATACATGCACCCGTATGTTTATTGCAGCACTGTTTACAATAGCTAAGGTATGGAAACAACCCAGATGCCCAAAAATAGATGACTAGATCAAGAAGATGTGGTACATATACACAATGGAATACTATTCAGCATTCAAAAATGATAAACACATGCAATTTGCAGCAACCTGGATGGAGCTAGAAGGGATCATGCTCAGCGAAATAAGCCAGAAAGAAAGAGGAAAATATCGAATGGTCCACTCATAACAGCAATATAGGGGAACGAAAGAAGAGAGAGACACCCAGCAAGGGAGGGGAAGGATAAGGGCTCAAAATGGGGAAGAAAAGAGCACAAGAGACAATGGTGACAGGTCACGGGTGAATCGATGGTGAGTTACTCAAGGGGAATACACAATGTAAAAAATAATTTAATTAAAAAAAAAAGACACTACTACTTCCTTTCTTTCCCTTGGGTTGCTTATTCAGGGGAAGTTAGCAACAATGACATCAGGGCACCAAATCAGCCTGTGAAGAGGCCCATGGCAAGAAAATGAGCCCTCTGTCAATACCCATGTAAGTGAGCCAACTTAGAAGTGGCTCCTCCAGTCTCAGTCAAATCTTCAGATGACTGCTTCCCTGACGACATCCTGACCACAACCATAAAAGACCCTGAACCAGACCACTCAGCTAAACTCCTGAATTTCTGACAGGAGAAACTCTAAGACAATAAATGTTTGTTGCTTTAAGTCCCTAAATTTATAGGTAACTTGTTATGTAGCAATAAATAACGAATATACCCCAAAGTGAAATAACATCAGTCTTTTATTTTTAAAAGTTAAAGAGTTCTATGAACTCATTTGTTATACAATATGCCATTACAGGGAAGGGGGAGAAAGGAGTGGGCCATATTGAACACAAAATGCTCAAGTTCTGAAATAATGACAACTTTTTTTTAGTGAGATTGTATAAATAAAAAGAGAAAAATAAGTCTAAGTGAGCACATGTTAACAGTGTAAATTGTAGCTCAGAAATTGAATGCTGCATTTTTAATGTCCTTTCGCAGCATTCTCTCTAACCTATAATCTTTTCCTTAGTGTAGTAAAATAATCACGCTCAGGCAAAAACCGTTTCCTATCTCCTTTTCTTCTCTGACCTGGACCATTAGAGTTTAAAGAAAATTCAACTGTGAATCTCAAGATAGCTGTTGAGGAAGAAGTTATTTCCACCAACCTGTGTGCAAATATCTGGCAGACAGAGTGCAATTTTCACCATATCAGGCAGAATGGACTGATATAAATGTTGAGCTTCTGCTTCTTCAAGAACCTAAAAACCAATAAAATGTGTTATCAGTGAACAAAACCAATAAGCAAATATTTGTTGAAATTAAAATATATATCTACTTTCCATTGGATCCCAGAGGACATATTATCAGCACCATTGAACACATGTAAATAAATGTACACAAGTACGCTAATGAAATTAAAAATATATCCAAATGTATATAATCACAATGCCCTCTAAAAACAAATTATCACAAATAACAAATACCTCTCCTATCAACATTTACAATTAAAACACCTGTGAATGAAAAACAGTACATGCAGTCCTTGGTTATATTGATTAAAAACTGCTAGACACAAGGACTCTCAGAAGTACTCAAAGAGCCATCTAGCTTTGAATTTGAAGAAATCACCATAAAAGTAACAATAATTATTTCAGAGCATATTTTATATGTCAAACCTAATAATGAGGTTTCTGGTGACTTTAGAATTTTCCCTTTCTAGCACCTGTGGGACATGAAAACTACAATTCTCATATCATTATCTGAAGTACAACAAAAACAACATTCAGTGCCCATTTTTGCTTTTTTAATTTCCCCTCTTCATAAAGCTTTAGAAAATACTTAGTCTTTTAATCCAATTTCTCTCTAAATATCAGTATATTTCTTTCAAAGTATTAAAAAAAAGATAATTCAGAGACACTACATATACATTCAATGTTAAAGTAAACCATTTATTTACTTGTAATCACATTTGAACTGAAAGAATTCTAAATTATAATCCAGTCTGATGTCCTAATCATAAAGAAAAGAAAACTGAGGCCAAGGATATGGACACCTGGTCATCCTAGATTGAGAAGGTTAATTAGCAACTAAACCTGAACTAGAATCAAGTGTCTGGGCCTCTATTCCATGGTTCTCCCCACTTCCTTAGTGACCAATATTTGGGACTGATGAGAATACAGATTATTCACAAATATTTATAGATTTCCTTTTTTTAATCAGGTGCTAAGCTGAAATAAAGGAATATTCATTTGTCTATCTGCAGCTGGACAGTGTTGTATGTAAATTTAAAAAGTAACAAAGGCAATATATATTTACTCTATTTAAAAGGCAAACTGTAACATGAAGAATTTTTTTAATCTAAAGTTCTAAAATTTAACCTACACTTACCCCCCTCTCAAAGGCAGGATCATGAGAAAGCTAATGTTCAGAATGAACAGGAAGATATTTGCAATTAGGGAGTTTGGGATTCAATTAATCATAGGCTTTAAGAAAACCAAGCAACTGAACAACACAAAGCAATTGTTAATGCTAGGGAAAATGAAATCATGTCTCAAATATGAATAGTGTTTATTACATCCTACTAAATAAACAGGATATTAATCTAAGTGAAATAAATATAACTATGGTGGGAAAATGGAAAAGCAGAAAAAAAACTGTTACTGGCCATGGAGGAAGTGAATGATACCTATTCCTAATATTGATAATGTTAACACTTTAAATCCACACAGCTACATGGCTGCCTCTTTCTTATAAATCTTTAATAAGAAAAACTAAATTTAAAAAAAGGCATACGTTCAGAGGATTTCTACTATTTTAGAGGTACATATTAAAGATGTAAGTCTTTCTGTACCTGAAAATTCATACATTAATCCATTTTTTTAAAACAGTCCAACTCTACCTATTTGTAATTTCTTTGTTATTTTTTAAAATAATTACAAATTCATGGAAAGGTGCAAATATAGTACACAGAAGTTCAGCTTGCCCTTCACCCAGTTTCCCTTAATGGTTCCATTTTATAAAACTACAGCAAATGATCAACACCAGGAAATTATTAGTGGTACAGTGTGGTGTGTGGTTCTGTTAATTTATCATTGAGTGCATTTGTGTAACCACTACCAACATCAAGATATAGAAATGTTCCACTACAAGAAAGATCTCCTGTTACACTGTTATAGTCATACCCTCCTTCTCCCAACTCTTTCTAACCCTGAACAATTAATCTATTTTTCATCTCTATAATTTTGTCATGTTAAACAAATAAAATCATACCATATACATCCTTTTAAGATTGATGTTTTTTGACCCAGTTCTTTAGATCTATTCAAGTAGATGCAAGTCTCAACAGTTAATTCCTGAGTAGTACTCCATGGCATTAATATACCACAGTTTATTAACTATTCACCAACAAGGACATTTTGGTTGTTTTCAAGTTCTGACTATTACAAATAAAGGTGGAACAAGGACAGTCTATTCAATAAATGGTGCTGGGAAAACTGGACAGCCACATGCAAAAAAATGAA